>JAGSMT010000350.1:0-155074 GCA_029286875.1 Lamproptera curius
GCTGCCATATTCGAAAAACTGTTTTTAGCGATTAAAGAATTACCATCTGATACCTAATCCAAGAAACGAGCATTTCATATAGAGGTACTCAACGCATATTGACATAAATTTTGAATACGAGAAAAGTCTCCGCAAGATGGGTGTCGAGAATCAGAAACAAAATCGACTTCGAAGATATCGTTGGACAAGTTTTAAGAAGATTCTAAAAACTTTAAATCTAGTTTTGTGGCAGTGGACGAAACACGGGTTTATCTCGAAGGATCTTCATGCCTTGGCCGTGGTATATGGCCTGGCTGGGGCCTCAATATTTTGGGACTCAGAAGTGATATTGTTGTTTGATTACCTGGAGCATGGAACCATCATTACAGATTATGCAGCTTTAATACCGAGGTTGAGAAATGCCGCCAATGATAAAAAAGAGGCAAACTTTGAACGGGCGAGCTGATCTTAGATCTTGACAACGTACCGGCACATAGGTTGGCATTAGCGATGGCCACCGTTCAGCAAGGAAGGAAACATGTGTTAAAACTATATATAACAAGTAAACGATGCCGTGGTGACCTTTTTGCAGGACCAAGACAATCCTTTTTTTAAAGGAATTGAAGCATTGGAAACTTGTAACGCTGGACTTGGTGTGTAGGTGGACTCGGAGATTATGTAGAAAAATAAATAATTAAGCTATCATAGTCATTATATTCTTATTTTTACTTTTTGATCCCCCCTCGGAACTACAAATACAAACCAAAGTATTAATTAGTAAGATTTCAAAATACCAATACTTAGTATTTAATGCAACAGTCACAATTATTAATTTATTTATTAATAACTCATATTGCTCTGAGAAATTTATTTGAAAAAAAAAATGTTATATTTTCAATTTTTTGTTACATAAAAATATTATAAGCAACTGAAAAAAACGATTAGCATACGTTTAATATTCTGTCTCCATTCCATGACTTAAATAAAGCAAATATTAGGCATAAAAGCTCCATATTTTAGTATTTTAAGAATTTTTATACTTGATCACGTGAGTTTCGGTTTCGGCCGAAACTGAAGCCACGGCCGAACTTTCGGTTTCGGTTTCGGTTTCGGCCAGAAAAGCAGTTTCGGTCGGACTCTATAAATAACATAAGTCATTGGTGTATTATAATTCATTTAAGATGGATTTTTGCCTGTATTCTTCCAATTATGAATATAAGCGATAAGTAACTCGTTATATTTCGAAACTTAGATTGAGGTAAACTTTAAATCTCTAATATCTTTTAAGGAAATAATTTTATTGCTTTCTTACATTAACGAATACTATAAAGATTTGGTTAAATTACAACAGTCTTCAGTAATAGCATTTACGATTAATCTAGAATTATCATTTTAGTGTTATACATTTATAGTAGGACCAACGTTCATTATAAAAAAAATTAAATATGCATGCATTAAAATTTTCTAAAGAGAAAAGAAATTAAAATGCTTTTGCAGAAATTTAGTCAAAGTTTTATACGTTTCTACTCGGAAATAAAAAGTTGAAGATATTTAAGTACCAAGTACTAAGTGCGCACTCAAATTATTCAGAGCACTTAATGATTTCTGGTGCGCTCATTATCAAATTATAACTATAAAATTTTATGTCTTTGAAATATTTAAAAATATAGTTGTAGTTATTATTTTTTTATTATTATGTAAACTAAAATTAAATCATCATCATCCACGTTTCTGGATTTCTCTTGCTGATTATATTCACAAATTTGTTTACTTTAATAATATCGTTCAATCTATCAAAAATATGTTAGTAACTAAGAAGGGGCAAGAAATAAATTTCTCTTCAAGAAGATTTTTTGTGACCTACTTTACGTAAGAGAAATTGGCAGCAACCTTACCTGTTAACAACTGAAAAATGTCAAAGCATTAGAACATAACCTTTCACAAACTTTGGTCAAGAATATTAGAGGCAAGCACGTACTACATGTACGTGCAACATTTTTAACGTTCATTTTATGTTAAAATTTTATATGAAGTTTTCTTTCTTTTCCATATTCTAGTTGTAATGGCCTTAGCTTTATTAACCAGTGGTCGTACAATTGGGCCGATCGAGCATCGGATGGTCATGGAAAAAGTCGATCCACACACCAACCCGCATTGGGCTAGCGTGTTGGGGTACGGTCTAAAAACCCTATAATGGAGAAGGCGTGCATTAGGGGAGGCCGTTGTCTAACACAGGCTGATGATGATGACGATGATGATTTCTCCCTTTAACTATAAATTCACAAGAAATACAAGCACTAATATTAAAGTTACGTGGGCTTAATAATATAAAAACAAGTTATCTGTTATAATTTAGACTCTAAATTTAGTACCTCCTTCTTTTGGGAAGTCAGTAAAAAAACAATGGAAAAAATTGGGCATCGTTCTCTAGGTGGTAGATCCCCTTTAAACTGGGACCCACCTGGGGCGGTACCACGGCGGTGCCTATTTCTGCCGCAAAGCGTTAATATAAAAACACTACCGTTGTTTCGGTTTAAAGGGCGCCATAGCCAGCGTATTTACTGGGTAATCGAGACGTTACACGATTGTCAGAGCATTGATTATACATTGGCATTGCCAATCTCAATTTGCGTTGGTGACCACTTTCCATCCAGTGGCCCAGCTGCTCGTCTGCCTTCGTATCAAAATAAAAAATCTCCTGAAGTCCTTTATAATTGGTAATAGCATACATCTGTTCTCATTGATTTCTCTCTCTCTCTCTCTCTCTCTCTCATTCTCTCATCTAGTGCTACCTTTCACATATAAATAAAATAAAAACTTTATTAATTTTGCCAAGTACACAAGTATCAAATCCAATGAAGGTGTTATATTCGTTATACATAATTATATTTTATTTATACATTTAATAATATTTATTTTTTCCCCTAGTTTCAAGTCCCTACATTTATTATTGATTATAAAGGTTCTCAAACGCCAAAGAGGCTATAAGTTAAAAGTTAGAGAAAAACTATTTAGTCTAACTATTACTTCTGACGTCTTGTTAATAAACGCTGAAGTTCTTGTGACACGTCTACCTTATTCCTTTAAAGCAATAATAAATAATGGCGTAAAAGTATTTCCTCTCCAAAGAGAGGCAGTATTTTCACAAAACATTCGGGGTTCCACCGAGGCTTTCATTTTAATTTGTAATTTGAATTGAGGCTAAAACAATTAAATTCATAATCAAATATTTTTTGGCTTCCTATTTAATGTTATTTAGTTATTATTTGATTATTAAATATTCAATTTAAAATGTGCTTACTAAACTACTATTCATTGTCGTGCATTATAATACAATAAAAATAATTTATTTACCTAACGTATATTCATATATAGCAGCTATGAAACACCGCCTAAAATTTATTATTTAATCTCTAAATTTATTACTTTATCAGATTGTTCCTTTAATTTATTTATGCAATTTTATTTACGATTATACCAAAGTATGGAACCTAATTATTGTGAACACATGTTTAGTCAGAAATTTTTAACAAAATGCTACAATTTTTTCTGGCAATGCTTCCTCCAGACCCATGTCCTTGATAAGCTTCATCTAACACAAAGTTCGCAGGAAGCTTCCGTTCCCACGAACTAGGTGACCGACACTTCGTGCTAAAATTGAAGGCCACACTTACAGAAGGTACGTGGGTTAGGCATTTGTTTATGTCTCCTAAGGATCGTCGACGATCGGTTTACGAACCGGGACGCCGACGGTCTGGCGACTTTATTAAGGGACCGGGGGTACCGTTTAATCACAACGTAATCTAGACCGATGAAAGTGTTATGCTACACTTTTATCTATTTACGAAACCAATCGCCTTAACGATTGATCGCGTTTTGGAGCTTTTTAAACATGTAATTTAGTCTTATCGACGAACAATAGAGGGCGGTGTCATCAGCAAAAAGTGCTAGATTCACATCGTCGGGCTTTGGTACGTCACTCGTGTAGAGCGTGAATAATAGTGGGGATAGGACCGATCCTTGAGGGACGCCCGCTTGGAGCGGTCGGCTCGTGGACAGGGTGCCCTCGACTCGATATCGAAAAGAGCGATTCGACAAGTAGGCTTGGATGATGTGAACCAGCCTGTCCGGCACTCTGAGAGTGTACAGCTTGTAAATCAAGCCCTTGTGCCAAGCCAGACTTCGAAGAAGACGGCCCCTGTGATACGGTATATGGACTGATGAAGGCCGTTCAGAATGAATTCCGTCAGGCGATAAATTTGGTCGGGACACGAGTGCTGCGGATGAAAACCGAATTGCTCGTTTGGGATGAGGTTATTGGAGGAGGCGTGGTCTTTCAACCGAGAGAGAATTATGCGTTCATATAGTTCACCCAAACAATTAAGCAAAGTAAATTGACGATAACTCGTGGGTAACCTACCCACGAGTTATCGTCCAATCACTTAGCGGGCGGATTGTTCGGTTTTTGAATACCGATGACAATGGCTTCTTTCCAGGCGTCAGGAAAAGTGCAAGTCGATATCAAAATATTAAAAATGTTGACCAATACACTGCCTTCGTAGCCTAGTGGTATAGGCGTGTGCTTTAGAAACCGGGTTCGAATCCTGCGAGGACTGAACACATTTTCATTATTGTTTCCTAGTTGGGTTAGGGTAATTTGACGATGCGCAGAGAGTGCATCGTGGCACGGCACCAGTACACCCGTTGTCGGGGACGACGGCGCAGGGACCCGGCCCTTGAGGCCGAATTGCTCGCCTCTTTCAGCAGCAAAAGGACGGCTCTCAAAGTGGGAATAGCCGAGGCGATCGCCGCGGCTAGAGGAGTTGTTGGCGGCGCTAGACAGTGATCCGTGGGGCGGCCTACAAAATGGTGATGAATAGGCTTCGTCCTGGGCCCCCACTCACCGAGAGTCTGGCGCCCAGTTGGTTGGCTATCGCCGAGGCTTTATTCCCACAGCAGAGGAGCACGGCACCTTCGATGGTCCCAAATGGCACGGATGAGGTCGACCCAGTTCCGGAAGCGCCAGAAGTCACCCGGGAGAGTTCGTGCGGCCCTTCTTAAAATGAAAGGAAACGCACCGCCCGGGTCCCGATGGCATTCCGGGACGCGGCTGGCGGCCCTAGGGCACGCCCTGAAGCCCAGAGTGAGGGCGATGTTTTCTGCCGTCTGGCTCAAGCCTTATACCACAGAGGTGGAAGACAGGCAGACTCGTCCTCATCCAAAAGGAGGGGCGTCCTGCGGACTCGCCCTCCGCCTACAGGCCGATCGTGCTGTTGGACGATGTGGGAAAACTCTTTGAGAGAATCGTGGCGGCCCGCATCGTCCAGCACCTGGAGCACGTCGGTCCAAATCTGGCGGAGTGGCAGTATGGTTTCCGCAAGGGCCGGTTGACCATCCACGCGGTGCTGCGGTCAGGTCCCTGACGCAGGATGCGGTGTCTCGGGGTGAGGTGTTTTGGCGGTGTCACTCGACATCGCCAACGCATTTAACACCCTGCCCTGGGCCTGCATAAAGGAGGCGCTCCGATACCACGGGGTGCCTCCCTACCTGCAAAGGGTGATCGGGGCCTACCTGTCGCATCGACGTGTCGAGTTCCCGTGCCGAGATGGGCTCCGGACCATCGAGGTGTCGTGTGGAGTTCCACAGGGGTCGGTGTTGGGACCGCTTCTGTGGAACGTTGGTTTTGATTGGGTGCTACGTGGCGGCAATATTGAGGGTGTCGACGTCACTTGTTACGCGGACGACACCCTCGTCACCGCCCGTGGCACCAATTTTCGCAGGGCTGCGATTCTCGCCACTGCCGGGGTCGCTCAGTATGGGCGCATCCGGCGCTAGGACAGAGGTGGCGTCGAAAATCCGAGGCCCTGTACTTTTACGGGCCTCAGAACGCGCGCCTGCGGACCGCCCCAATATTTTTTGCGGCGTCCGCGTCGACGTCAAGCCGACGATGAAATATCTCGGTCTAGTCCCTAGACCGCCGATGGAGGTTTTGCGCCCATTTTGAGCGCCTCGCGCCTAGAGTGGCGAGAGCGGTAGCTCTCGGTAGACTGCTCCCAACACTGGAGGACCCAGCAGCTCCTGTCGCCGCCTGTACGCCGGAGTCGTCAGGTCCATGGTCCTGTACGGGGCACCCGTGTGGGCCGACACCCTCCAAAAGGAGTGTACGGCTGTACTGAGAAGAACCCAGAGGGTGTTGGCGATCCGGGCCGTACGGGGCTACCGGACCATCTCCGGCGAGGCGGCGTGCCTGTTGGCTGGCTCCTTGCCCTGGGACCTAGACGCAGAAATCCTCGCGTCACTCTTCTTCTGGCGCGAGGAGGCGAGGTCTCGGGGCTTTACGCCAGCCCCGGAAGAAATAAGGGGGCGCAGAGACGAATTGCGCTCCCTTGCAATACAGGAGTGGGAGCTGCGGCTGGAGCACCCCAGCGCTGGCCGTCAAACAATAGAAGCCATACGCCCCGTTCTTAAGTGGTGGCTAGAAAGAGGACACGGCTCCCTAACATTCCGCGCGACGCAGGTTCTCTCGGGACACGGCTGTTTCGGGAGGTACCTGTGCCGCGTGGCCGGTAGGGAGCCTACAGAGGAGTGCCACCACTGTGGCGTATGTGCCGAAGAGACGGCCCAACAAGTGCTGGAAGAGTGCCCAGCCTGGGTCGAGCAACGCCGAGAGCTGCGTAGTGTGTCGTGGGGCACGACCTTTCGCTTCCTGCCGTAGTGTGCAGGATGCTAGAGAGCGGAAGGTCGTGAGGCGCCGTCCTTGCTTTCTGCAAGGACGTGATGGTCCGGAAGGAAGCCGCGGAAAGGGACAGGGAGGCCTTGAGCGCCCTGGCTATCCGCAGAAGACGGCCAAGGCGCCGAAGAGTGGCGTACGGGCGCAACCTCACCCCCTGACACTGAGCCCTTGGGCGGCCGGCAAGAGGGTGCCCGCCGCCCAGAGAAGGGCTAAAAAGGGAGCGCTGTGCTGTTTGTTCCGGCACGGCGCCTAAAGCGACGATTCGGGTGTCCCAACACACCTGGTGAGAAGAGGCCCGAAAGAGGCGGGGGCCACGTCGCTCCGGGGTCGCCGAAGACTTTCATCAGCACCCGCGGCCCCGGCTACAGCGACACTATAAAGGAACAACCGATGATTTTTTAGTGGGTATACCGGCCGCTCCATCTTGGTCCGAGGAGCCCCACATATCTTCGCTGTCCCCTCACTTTGGCGGCAGGGAATCCGTAAGCTGGATTAAATCAACGGCAAAAAAAAAAATTGGCCAACCGGGATTTAAGACCCTTGATGATATCGCGAACCTACTCCAGGGTCACTGGCGTTAACCTTTCTCCCTCTGGTGGTAAATCAGCCCTAAATTCGACTAAGCGGTCCACCTCCGATAGGTGTGCTGCATCGACGTGTGCGCGAGATGGCGTACATTGATCTTTTAGCGTATTTGCTAAGCATTCGGCCTTTTCAAAGTTATCGAAAACTAATAAGCCACCGGTTGGCTTAGTTAAAAGCGGAATAACGTCGTGGGGTTCCGACTTCATACGTCGAGCCAACTGCCAGGCAGTGTGCGATGGCTTTAAATCTGCCGTCAGACCTTGCCACGAACTGTTGCGATGTAGCTTTATCCTGTCTCTGACCTCTAACTGAAGTTGGCCTAAAGCGATATCAGTTTGATTCGGACGGGTAGCGGTAAAAAATATTTCTCTCTTATCAGGCAACGAATACTGAACGGCAAGCCAAAGTTGCGGTTACCCGGAATCTTAACTGTCCTTTCGGAGTCTTCGATGACAGATGAGATATACGTTGTAATACTGTCGATGGCGATATACGCTTTGTCTACACTATCAACAACCTCCGGTAGGTTTGAGCAGCTTTGGGGGTCCATTGCCTTGAGATTTCGTTCAAGACAATGCCAGTTTGTTACGGTTTTGGTCGTAGGGACCGCACCGGCGCCTTGGCCCAATTTGAATAAAACCGGCAAGTGGTCAGAGTCTAACTCACAGACCGATGCTTACTCTTTAAATCGCCTGCGATAATGGTTGATGTGCCAAGGCCGAGAACTAACTCTAGGTTGGACCTAAGAAGCTTTCTAGTTGGGGACAGATACACGAAAACAAGTACAAGAACGGCCTGTGCTGTTGAGCGCGATCTGACATTCTGCCCCCTCTAAGTTAGTTAGTGTAGGTATGTCTAATGGTGCGATATGTAGTGACCTCTTATAGTTTATTAGTGTACCACCCAGCAGGCCTGACAACCTATCGTTTCTAATAATATTATATCCACTGATTCTAGGATTGGCTATTGACGGTTTTAAAAAGGTCTCGTGCACTAAGAAAATATCTTTGCTATAATCTTGCAAGTTATTGGCGATTTCGGATCGCTGCTTCTTCAGGCCGTTTGCGTTAAAATACGATACGACTAGAATGCGCGGTTTTTAAGTAAGAAAAGTTGGCAGCCATCTTATACAGTTAACCTACTTGTTTGTGTCTGTTTCAATTCTTATTTAAACTTGCTTAGTGCGTAATTATTTCTATTGTTTGAGCGAATATTATACATTATTAAAAAGACTTTACGGATTTTATCGCGTTTATTTTGCATTTTTAAATTCCCGACGTTTCTAAAAAAATAATTAATTAAAATTAAGTTCTGGAAACCCCACTTCAGCACTGGCAAGAAGAGGCATGACATCTCAGTATACCTTGTGACCACGGCCCTGGAAAGTGTTCGAAACGTGGGGAAATTAAAAATGTAAAATAAACGCGATAAGGGCCGTACAGTCATTTTATTTAATAATTGCTTAGTACGTCTAAGATTTTGCCGTGAGCGAGCAAGACGTTTATTTTTTCAACTGGGCCGATTGCCAGGTGCATTTTATAATCCAGATCGTATAATTTGGACATGTTTACGGCCTGGCGAATTCGGTATTTCACAATAACATCAACGGGTGACGGACGGACGTAATTACCGGGCCCTTTGTGAGACGCGATTTGCGCGCCGGGCGCAGTGCTGGTTTATTGCTCAGCCATGGGACCCACCTGATCAGTTTCCTGGATTGTTGCCGCTGCAGCCTGAGGGACGGCAGCGGCTATTTTATATGACTGGCTTTGTCCATGCACTAAATGCCGGTGCAGGTGCAGGGACAAAGCTACTGTGACCGCAGAATTGCGGAACATGTGAGATAGCCGCGATTGTTTTTTGGTGCTTGAGCAACCCTGTAACGAGACGGGTCACTTACGTTTTCGCAATTGCACACGCGGGTGGCTCGAGCGAATCTTGGCCTTGGGACCCAGAATCAGTTCTGGCACATTTCAAACAACGCAACAATCTTGGAAGCAGTGGCAAGTCTGAAATGTTGGCAGGTTGATGACACTGCGTCTATGACTAGGCCTTCTTGCATGGAGTTTCGACCCGTGTGCCGGTTAATTTATATTGATTGAATATTGAATATTAATTTTCTCTCGGGGAAAGATCAAGGTCGACCGAGTAGGTTCACGAAATTTATGGCGCGTGGTGGTCTGCGCGACCTATGCACGGGTATCCTTGGTATTGAGATCCGCATTGACCTTTATCTAATTCAGTTCTCGAACTACCCTACGACAACTGAAGGAGTCGGTCTTCCGGCAGAGCAAAGTGTGAAACGCTATTTTACCTCGCGGAGGTATTTGGTTAACGCGAAGTCATGTGAGGTCTACGCGACCCGATGCCTATACGGTATTAGCGGAAAGGAAATTTAATATTAGCCTTTGATAGCACGTAAGAACACGACTCAGTACCTACACGACTAGTGACCCTTGTAATCACGACCGGGGTGGAGCCTTGGCCTTTACGTTTGCCATACAGACGTCCGCGGTGCCAGGTTTGATTGCGGCCCTGCCACGGCTTTTGCGGGCGTCGCGGTCGTTGACGGCCTCTTGAGGGCGTTTTTGCCTTTTACGCATGGATAAAACCATCTGAGTCGCACGTTGGCGGCGTTTGTGACCTAGTCGTGGTTCGAAGTCCATTTCGTGGGCCGTTCGTCTGCTCCAAATATAATTAGATAGATAATTACCGGGCAGTATGGTTTCCCGACACGTCCAGATTGAGTCCAGACGGCGACGCGTAGCGATTTTTGGGGCCCAGCGGGCAGGTGCAGACGCTGCGGCTTTCAATTACAAGACGACTGTAACCAACTTGGATTTTGGCCTAATATTCCGGCGGATTTGCGAAAATATCGTCTATTAATTGCGTGTTGAGCGGATCGTAATCTTCATATTTAGCATTGGGGCGACCCCGCTGGCACGGCGTAAGCTTAACAGCCTTCCCACCCGCGTGAGAGGAGGTGTGCCTATTAAACAAGTGTAAGCGCTTTAGGGCACTGGAAATACTGCTGCCACCAATGCAGCAACCGCACGTGACATGACTAACCTTGTACCGCGTAGGCGAGAATAACGATTTACTGGGAGCGTATGAGAGAGTCTGTATTGGCTACGGCTCAGAACGGAAAATGATGTTAAGAACACTTTGTACTAAGGTAGACGATTCAATTTAACTTGTCAAAAATATTAAGAAAACGCTATGTAAGTTGTAATTACGTTTTATATTTTATACAGCTATCTTGCAACTTATACAATACTCTACTTAGCAATACTCGTACTATGTGGTATTCGTCGGTTTAATTAGGTATATCATATATTATTATATGCCTTGGACACTTTACTTGCAGAGGAGTTGATGGGTGGAGGAAAACCTATGTTTGATTTGTTTATGTTGTGATTTTTTTTAATTGCATACTGGCATCACCAACGCGCCTACCGTGAGACATAGATGTTATGTCTCGTTTACCCAGTATACACTGGCTACGGTGCCTTCAATCGAACGCGTAGTGTTTCACACAGCTATTTACGGTAGAAATAGGCACCGCGGTGGACCACCCAGATGTCCTATGCATGTGTACCTACCACCGGTAAACCGGTGGTAGGTCCCCTCGTTCGATACGAATTAATGTCTCTATATTTGTTTGGACTGACGGTGCCACACCGCATATGAGATGTGATGGCCATGGGGAAAGAAGTTATTCGTAGACTAATTTTCTCTCTTGTTTCCATCCCAAAACGAAACGGTTAGCAGGGCAGGGGTCAAGACGGCAGCTCGTTAGTTTCGACGTTTCCAGAGGTATAGTCCGAAAAAGCTTTGGTGTCTAGTATTGATGGTGTACCAGAAGACTGCAAAGATGTTCCTTTTAGAAAGCTTTTAAACCGCTTTAAAACGTAGACTTGTCCTAATGTAAAAAGTCATTTAAGTCACCAAAACTAAAGTTGAGAACATTAAAAGAATACACTTAAGTTTTATTGTGAATTTAGCCAAACTTATAATAAGAACGTAATATATAGTTTGTAATATCTGCTACTATAGGCAGGCGGCATTCTATCCATTCATAGCACGTATGATCTTAATTATAATCATCCTAAAGTTTTCGCTCTTGGAGTACAAATAAAGGTAAAATATTTCACAACAATATTAACTAAGTTAAGGACATTAATTGGATATATTTACTTGGGTCCAAATTAAACTTTTAGTGGAACTTTGTTCCAGTGGTGCTACTATTTCAAACGTGCAAAAATATCCAATTTTATTAGTCACATTTACAAACAAGTTGTTACATTGCACATGGAGCAGAAAATTTGGCTATCGTGATTTATAAACGTTATTTTTATACGTTTAGTTTTGAACTTACTGATAGGTTATTACAATATTACAATGTTATTAGAAAATAATAAATATTTATATGACTAGTGTGAGAAGATAGTTTAAATATTTATTTAAGAAATTTACTCAAACGAAAGACCGCAGTGGACAGATATTTGGTATTCACAATTGAAACTTTTAAACTGGATTATCATTAGTAAAACACCTTTGTCATATTCTGTTCGTGTTTAAGACAGACTTCAATTTGATATTTTTAAAAAGAAAGGATCTTGTTATTTATTTTGATTTACATTTTATGATCTAATTGTATGTATGCAACTTAATGCCATAGGATCATTTATCTTCCAGTTAACCCTAAGGTGATGCAGAGATAAGGTGAGAAGCAAGATAGATAAAAGAAAATATGACGGTTTAATATAAGTTAAACAAAGATAAGTATATAAATATAACAAAAGATTTGAAATATTATCATCTGGCTCCATAATGTCAAGAATGATAAAAACTTACATTTTACCAGACAGTCACAGAGTTATACTATTTAAGATTACTGACATACGACGCTCATAAATTCTATAATATATATATATATTATACCTATTACCCAGTTTTGATGTTAAATAAGAACATTTGGATTTTACATTCTACTTTTATAACTAGTTTTGTAAGCGATTCATTACTTATTTTAATATACTAGAATGTAATTATTTTATTGCTTACAAGGACAAACAAGCGCATCTACAAAGGATTCTACCATTTTGTTAGTGAGGTAAAACATCTACATCTTGTTGATAATGAAACTATGGTTGCTTTGATGTTCAATCTTTGTTTACATCTTACCAATAGAAGATTGCATCAATATTGTAAAAAGAAAGTTAGAGTAAAATAAATCCCAACAGAATATGCATTTCTACTTAAAACATTGCTTAACATCTGGCTTTATTGTGGAAAGATGAGTTCATATACAGATGGATGGTGTAGCGAGTGTTCCTGTTCCTATTGTTGCTGACATTTTTATGGAAGACTTGAGGAGAAGGCCCACTCACTGCTCCCATTCATCCAAGATTTTATAAGCGCTATGTAGATGATACATTTACCATCTTGCCATATGATAAAATAAATGTATTTTAAACCACCTTAACTCCATTAATCAAAAATACAGTTTACTATGGAGTTAGAAAATCAATAATTTTTAGCTTTTTGATGTTTTAATTATTCGCAATCCTGATAACACCTTGAGCCATACTGCTATAGGAAACCAACCTCATAGAAATAAATATTTAAACGGTAATTCACACCACCATCCATCCAGTTAGTTACCTGGGCAATCTTGTTTCAGAGAGCACGAGGATCTGTGATGATGCACACCTGGCCGCCTGAGCTACACCATGTTAAGCAAGTGCTGCGAGACAACAAGCTTGCAAGCGCACGGCAGCGTACAGTGACTGGAGTGAAAGCAGCCACAGTGAGCGAGTACCTGCTGTTCTACATTTTGTAGAGGCGTAACTGACAAGATTGGCTAATTTGAGGCGGGCTTCAATCAAAACTTATTTAAGCCGCTGATGAAGATTTCAATTACCACCTGTCAAGTGCAATATTCCTCTACAAGGCCTCTATACTGACAAAAAGCGAGCAATAAGAACCGCGTGAAGGAACATATAGATGACATTAAACATAAAAGACCTTGACAAGTCGGCATGTTGACCATACCAAATCACCTAAATCATTACATCGACCACAAATCTCATAAAGAACACCGATTCTTACCAAGGATGATCGTGGGCTATTGAGATTAGAAAACATCCAAATTTCAATAGAGAAATGGTTGGTTTACCATCTGTTGGGACCCATAATTAAATTAAAATTTAAACCCAAACATGATACCACTGCTGGCTCTAACGATAAAACCAGTTCATTTTGCATAGGTCGGAGTAGACTAAAAAATTAACAATTAAGATCTGAAACCCGCTTCACACTGGCAACAAGACGCATGACATCTCAGTCTACCCGTGACCACGCCGCTGGAAAGTGTTCGAAACGTCGGCAATTTATATATGTAAAATAATCGTGATAAAATCCGTGAGTCATTTATTTACTAACACTAGAATGTTTATTTAATTGATTACAACGATGAGCAATTTTTTTTTTTTTGCAAAACGAAGACAAAACCACATCTCCCAATGATCCAGCAATATGAAAATCATTAGTATATTATAATTTAATATTATACTTATTGTACTATAATATGAATTAATATAAATATGATATCTAAGGAGATTAGTACATCAGAATCTTAAACATGGTAATAATAAAATTAAAGCGCATTTTTATAAGTAAGTCCGTTTTGAAATAAAAAGACGTAAGTGCGATATCAAAATTTTATTTCTACATGAAACTTGTAATACTTTTCTATTCTCTCTAGTTTTGAATCAGTCATAAATTCTGCCGCCTAAATTGTTAACCATCATTACAAATGCTTTGACTCTATCGTTCAAAGTAGATTTCTTAACTTATAACATATTTGAGCCTGCACAAAACAGTATCCGTACAGATTTTAAGGTACATAAGGCTAAATCTTTAAGTATTTATGTTACAGTATGTATCAACATGGAAAGTCCAAACTAAAGAGAATAGAAATGTTTTTAAAGGTCAGAAATAAAGTGAAATGATAGAGCACTCCTTAGCCTAGTGCCGCTGAGCCAGTGGTATATGTGGCCTTAGAAACTGGAGGGACTCAACAAATTTTCATTGTTGTTTCTAGTTGTTAGGCAATTTGGGGCCGTCAAATTGTCTGAAAAGTAAGATGATCCATGCGTCGGATGGCAATGAAAAGTCGGTCCACCCACCAACCCGCAATGGACCAGCGTGGTGGGATACGGTCCAAAATCTAATGGATGGAGTGTATTAGGAGGCCATGTCCAGCAGTGGACTATCACAGGTTGATGATGATTTTAGAGCACTATTGTATATTCTCATCGTTTGTGTAGAACATGCAGATCTCATCTTTATTTATGCCACAGCAACAACGCTTTAGTCATGTTCTAAAGTATTACATGCGATGTTCAACGATTTTGTAATATACACTGCAGCTTACTAGTGTGTCTGAATCTTTACAGTAAATGCAAGAAACTAGATATAAATTCAAAAATTATAATGTTATACAAGTTTAGTTTAACTAACTATTTATTAAAACTTTTCTTTATTTAATTTTATTGTCGTTTATCACCAAATAGGATTGATAGGTGATCTATATTAACTAACAATTGAACTACGTTTTATGGTTTTGTATTTAAAAATGTATTTACCATTTACGATAAGTATGTCAAAATATTGCTAATCCATCCATTATGTAGTTAAGTTAGTTGTTACCCTCTGGGTTATGGAGGTCAGGAGTTAGTCACCCTGCGTAAAATTTCTTATTTAAGAAAATCTGATTGTTTTAATAGCCGAGCCCATGAAACTTAGCAATAAACTTTTACTTTTATGACTAACTGTTATAACTAACAGTGGTTGTGGAAGTCTAAATTTTAAACATATCTTTGTAAAAAATATCCTTTATATATTTTAATAAAACTAGGAAAACACATCAATTTTGTGAAGTTATTTCATATCCTGTAGTTAGTTTCAAATTTGTAGTTTTATTTTTGAAACTAGATATTATTTTAAACACTACCGTGTTTATAATATCTTCCATCTGTTTGAGTTGTTTTCAGTTATTACGAACAATTAATAGGTAAACTGCCTAAACTTTTATGTGGTTAAAGTAACTTTGGGATGGTTTCGGTCGAAACATCGGGAATTTAAATATGTAAAATAAACGCGATAAAATCCGTAAAAAATCCTTTTATTCAATTATGTATAGTATTCGCATAAACAAAAGAAGTAAAAAAATATTTACAATTTTTTTTATTTTAAATTTGGTATCTCCCTTCATCTTTAGATCCCGGATATCATGTGACCTTTCGATGCCATTCTGAAACCCTGGCTGTAGCCCCGGCTGCACATATCACAAATCAAATATCTTCATTCAATATAGGTCTAGTGCATCCCTTTATGTCAGCAAACGCTACCACTGGTCCTGTACCTCTGACCTAAAAAAACCGGCTAAAGAAACCTAGCGGGACTTTTTTAGTCATCTTTTACAATAATTTATCTAGTTTTAGTTAGGTGCTGTTATTGCCACCTTCTGAATCCATTTTACAGACGAGTTTTATCGTACCATACCATACCATATTATTGCATTATCAATGAAGTTATTTTTCGCGTTTCTTAAATATTTATTCCTGACGTTTCGGATTCTTTTCAGCATCCATGATCATGGGCCGACTAAGTTGTATATATATATATATATAAGTTGTATATATATAGATATATCTGAGATACAGACATACGATATACCAATCCGAAACGTCGAGAATAAATATATTTAAGTAACGCGAAAAATCCGTAAATTTGTGGATTTGATATGTATAATAATCGCGTAAATAAAAGAAATAATTATAGGAAACAGTGTTAAATTTAATGAAACTTTTAACACCATTTAGATTAAGCTCAATGTTTTCTCAAACTCGTCAATTTACTTATTGAATAAAAGAACTAATTCCGAACTAAGAAAATTGTTGTAGTTCGTTCTGACTTATTTAATTAACCCTTCTTTGTTAATTAAAACCTGCTCTGTGATGTCACAACTTTTATTCTATAACTTTTTTTTCCTATTATAAATACGATTTATTGAAAGTTACTTATGTGTTTGTAATTAACAGCTAAGTTGCTCTGATTTAAAATTATTTAAGAAAATTCGTTTGAAATAACATTTTTTTCATAGAGTGCTGATTGCAAACAGTCAGGAGTTAGAAGTTTTTATTTAAGCACCAACATATCTAGGTTGTGAGTCCTACTCAACGAATTTGGATTAAAATATGTCTAATTAAGTTTAGTGCTTGATTATTTATTATTGGAAAGCATTAATATATTACATAGCATAAATTAAAAATTGCTTTATTGTAAAAATTTGCAACTGATTGACCGATGACATTGAGTTCAAAAGCAACTTTATTACTGCTATAAACTATTGACAAACAAAAAATCTTTACTACAAAAAAGGGCACGTTACTGAAAATATTGAAACAATTCTATACTTTTAAATTTTCTGCTCGTTATTATTTATTGCCTTTGAAAATTACTTTTAAATAACAAAACAAACCGACTTCAAAGAAAAACTATTTCAAAAGAAATTAAAATGCACCAAAAGTAAAACTAAAATTTCAAATATTTGACAGCGGAGATTTATGACTAATTTGCTCACCATCAAAACTCTTCATCCTTCCCCACCCTCGATCCACACTGATTCATGGACGCCCTTACTGATGAAAGATTCCTTCGAGTATCGTTAATTTGCTCCTAAGATTTAAGAGTTCTGTCGCTTTTCATAGATCCCATTATCAGAACCTAACCAAACTGTTATTAAACCGCCATCAATTACATTCTTTCCATTTAGAATTTAAAGAATCATCGTCATCGATTCGATGATTCATGATCGATCGATTGATATTCGTATATAGATATTGTTGATAGAATGTCAAAAAAGAAAAGAGATCGATTTATTATACCAAAAGTCCCATCCTCCTGCTGCCCTTTCTAACCGCAATTGTGGAAGGGCGGCACCAAGTCGTGGAAGATAGGGAGAGTGAAATCCGAATAAAATTAAGACTGAATTAAGATTCTGTGATTCCGCTGCAGCAATGGCAACAAGACGATTACCTATCAGTCTGACACAACGGACGCTGTAAAGTGTTGAAAACAAAAGGAGTTAAAATGTAAATAAACGCCATAAAATTAAGTGTTTTCTAATAAAAAGACTTAATTTTAACACCTTATCCTTATACATTTTTTTTGCTTTTTTGAAAAACGCTTCAGGGTTCTGCAACGTCCGTGAGGATGGCATACATTGAGACATAAAATATGAAATATGTATGATTTTAAAAATAATATATAGTGGTTAAATACAAATAAGTCAAAATATACCTGTTCATTAACTTGTTACATCCTTCTTTCCGTATTCTGTTGTTTATTTAAGAGGCGAAATAAGATAAATCCTGCAAACCATTCGGTTTGCAGTAAATATTGTTTTGTAGGTGATTTAACAGGGTTAAATATTAAGTAGATGGTAAAAAACATAAATCATACCTAATTCTTGTCTCTAATTTAACTCAAGGTTTAATAACCAGAAACCTTGATTTAAGTTTATCTACAAATTAACTATATCTGTAAATAGTGTATTTTCCGAAAAATACTATATTTTATATTGAGCACTTTACATAAATTTCTGAGCATACAAAAAATTTAATACGTAATGGTAATTCAGTTTTAGTGCTCTCATTCAACTTGACTGTAAAATATAAATGCCCTTATTAAGCCGAACGACGATAGTAAAACAAGTTTTTATATTTCCCGAGCAATGTAAGTTTCTGTAATATTTGATATGTTGGGTAAGAATGCTGTATTACAAGAAAAATAATATAAATTACTCAGATTTAATACATTATAAGGTCCTTCTAGACGTTTCCGACTACGGCAGCCGATCAGCCAACTGCGCAGGAGATATTATACTGTACAAGTGTTTGCGTGTACACTCCCTTTTCGTTTATACTCTCAAAGCCCGATGGGACGGATTACGGACACGACCAGAGAGACAAGGTGCAGGAACAAATTTTTTACATGCTTATCCGACGCATGGTTCATCTTAATTTACAAGCAATCGGGTGATCAGCCCGCATTAACCCAACCAATTAGGAAACAACAATGAAAAGTGGTTGAGTCACCGCTGGATTCAAACCTACGACCTCCAGTTTCTAAAGCGCAAGCCCATTTTAGTTAAATAAACGATGACATCATCGTATTTGTTTACGTTTTTTTTAAAACTCAGAAGACGCCAAGAAGTCGAACACTCTTATAGGTTTAACATTGCTTTAAAAATGCAAAGCAAAAAACAATTTAACATTAGTTATGTTACATTTCTTTCGAGTAGAAATTCACTAAACTCTGATGCAAAAGTTTTGTGAATGCATTATGTGTCTTTTAGATGCAGGTCACACTATGTAAAAGGAACCCTATATTAAGTTGAAAAAGAGGTAATCAAGCAGAAGAACATGCAGCAGGATTTAACATAATTACAACTTTAAAGCCAATAATAATTTTAAATTTCATTGTCATAATTTTGGCAATACTTGGAATGATCAATACTTCAAGCTTTTTCTATTAATGTAAGAAAAACTGTTTAAAGGTAAGGGAACACGCTGTTTTGTCGAAAAAAATTGGCATAATTGAGTTTTACTGAACCTTCTGTATTTTTAACTATGGGGCTGGCTATAATCCGAGACTTCATACAAATCAAAAATATTAAAAAAAAATTAGAAGCCTGGGTTAAGTCATCACAGTAGAAATATAAAAGCATAATACAATACATAGGCAATAAATTACCATTTAAAACTTCTAGACTCTTATAATTTAGGGGTGAAAATTTGTAGCGTCTGAGTGCCTTTTTATTAAGAAAGAAGGGGCCAGTTTAAACAACACAATGTTATACTTTTCGAAGGTCCAATTTTAATTTGGGACTGTCTAAAAATTATCTAATAATAATTTTGATGGGTGCTTTCGCTTAATTGAGATGCAATTCGATGAAATTTGGAAATTTTAACTTAAATACAATATGAGACCCAAACAACTAACAACATATCAGTTTATGCTTTGAAGAAAGTGTTAACATCGTCTGGGATAATAATGATTGCAAGTCTAAATTTTATCATTTATAGTTACTACAACTTTTATGGCAATTATTTTTTTATTTGATTATTAAGATCTATCATTTGCAAGTATGGTTTAGGATTTGCCTTTTTAAAGAACCAAGGAAAATATCTAATCAGAAATTGGTTCCAATTAAAAACAATAGTTAATTTCAAATGAACAAGGCATTCTAATCAAAATTACATATATTAATAGTTTTAAGCTTCTTTAATTTATTAAGTTAAAAGATAAGCGCTTTTGTTATCATTACAATAAATATTTCTTTAATTCATTTGTAACTGAAATTGTCCTAAAAAGTAATAATTATAGTCGGACAAAAGATAACAATTTTTAACCCATCAGTACTGCCTTCGATACAAGTGTTATTAGAACAGGACACTTTACTACAGATTTATATATCTATAGACTTATTTGGTTTTATTTGCTTTTAATATTATAAAGAATTGTAGCGTAAAAAGTTTTCAATTCAATATTAATAAATTTACTTTGTAAGAACTGAGCATAGAAAGATTTCCTACTTGTGATACGCCCTTTAAGCGTGCAATTATTTATAAAACCTTGCCATTTCAACCTTCGTCAAGTAAAGTTCTAGAGGTGAATACAGTCAACATTTTCGTAGCCAGTGAAATTCCTCTCGTGATTGCTTTCACCAATCTTGAAACTTACAGTGTGTACAAAAAATGTTTTCTACTTTTATGATCATAATTTATTGTCAAACATACATTTTATGACTTTTGACTGGATTTACTTTATTATTTTATAAAAATCAAATGTATCTAACGAATGCCACAAAGTTAGTTTATATCCCAAGGGAATTACTATATATTCATTTGTAATCTAGTTGCCAAAACTTTTGGTTGATTACATATAACGTCATACGTGTCATGAATGCACGGAACCGTTATCATGACAAGTTTTTAAAACTAAATAATATGAAATATTACTATATGAAACAAAAACCTCTTTCTACCTACTTCCTTCGGGATGTCGGTCAAAAATAAAAGTCTAAAATTATCATAATTATTATTAATAAGGCGATATCAACATCACATTGTCAGAAGCCTTCAATAATCTACTGTTGAACATAGGCCGTATTCAATGAACACCAAGACGGCAATAAATATTGCTAATCCCATTAATTACGGAGTAAGTAACTAAACTAAACGTCCTCTTGTTATTTATTGTAATTTAGCAACAAGTTTTTTTTTTTACTAAAACTGTAACATCTTGTAATGTCGACAACTGTAATGTCTTAAATGTGCCACTCAAACGGCAATATTCAGTAATAGTTATACGATACACACTTGAAAACTTGCAGCGCTTGCAAAAGCAAAAAGTTAGTCGCGATAGTTAGGGTGCTAACACATTTTCAAATTTTTAACAACGAAGGTCAACTGTCAATTTCCTGATTGTTAAGTTGGTCGCGCGCTCGAAATAAATCGGGATTTAGAAGTTTTTTGTTACAAACTTTTCTCACCGGGAAATATTTGTAAGCAACCAAATAAAACGTGTTTCTATATAAATTAGTTAAATATTGTTAAGATGTGACTAATGATAAAAAAACATTTAGAAATTGAATTTCTTTTACAGGTGTGTCAGTATCACTATTTACTATATATTTATATCTAATAAATAATTAAAAACAAATTTTGCATGCCACCTCCGTATGTAGAACGCGTAAAGTGCTCTTTTTATAAATATTTAATCCCAAAGTCTTCCTTTAAAGTTAAAATCATCAGAGCACGTGCACCACTTACGCGCTAAAGCCGCAAAGAACCACTTAAATAAATTCTGTTTTAATATTTAAACTCGCATTCGTACTAAAAAGACATTTAATTTGTAAAACGACTTGATTATATAAAAAAATAAACGTTATGTATGGACGTGTTAAACATTTAAACGGTTTTCAAAATTCTTAGAAAACAGTAGAATTTCTTTAGGTATTTATAATAAATATTCTACCTGTAGTGGATGTAGTTGCAGATTCCATCCACGTGGTAAGATATAAAAAAGTTCTTCACAGTTTTTTTATACGAGAACTCAGTAAAACCGGTAACTTTTATGTTACAAACAGACTCTCTAACCTTATTTATTTATACAGATAAGTTATTATTTTAATTCTTCTTTATGTATAGCTGATTTCTTACCAACTATACTTTTCTAATATAGTTTATACAAAATTATTGTGTTAATCTTTTAAAGTTCATATGTATTAAAGTTACACGTATATATATTAATAGTATTATTAACTATTATAAACATTAATGTCCAAAATTTGTACACCTTAAGCTGAATATATATTAAATGAAATGGTTTTCGGGTTTTACGTTTCTTTATTGTTGTTGCTTTTTATTGATCTAAATTTTTAAAACAGTTGGATGTCAATGGCTCGTATTAGACCAGAACCAATATTATTATCAGAAAAGTAACTCTTACTAGACTTATGTCACCAATTGAGGAATAAGAGAAATGTTCTATGACAAATTAAATGTTATACTCGTTTAAAATCTGCTTTAAAGTAAAATTCTTATACTTTTCAACGTTTCGATTTCGAGCTAGATATTTATTTTATATTAATTTAATTTTAAAATCAGCTAAAATTTTCTAATCTAATAGAAATTTTGCACGAAAAATTAAACTGTTAATTCGACATTGTCAAGATGCAAATTAAAAAAAACATGCCATTTGTGGTTGCACAACGATAATTTTTTTATATGCCAATCCCACTTAATGGACTTGACGCTTAAGCTAGACGCGTCATAAATAATTTGGGGTGTGATAATGAACGAGGTGTCAGACGTAATTTCTAGGGTTAACCGCATTCTTGTATTAACATTCCACAGGGCAGCATCCTGCACAATGCTGCGGTGTATATAGCTACTCAAGGTCCGCCCATGAGACGTTATGCAGTAGTGACTCACTACACCCGATGGCCGTAGAGTCAAGAGAGGACATCGCCAAAATAGGTGAGCAGAACCTTTAACTTAACTGGGTTAAGGCACACGCGGGTGCAGCGGGTAACAAAAGGGCGGATCGAAGAGCCTCAACCACGAAGCTCTTCTTCCTTAATTCGGTCGACGCGCACATAGTAAGGAAGACGGAGCTAAGTCCACCGCTAGTGCGGAGATAGACGGGTAACGGGGGATTTGCGGAGAATCTTCACCGCTTTAAGTGTCGGGATAACTAGGCATGCGAGTGCGATGAGAAGGCTCTGCAGAGCGCCCTGCTGACGTAATGTACAATTTTCGGAAGACAAAGACAAGATATGGCCATCGAAATTGGTACGATATATTTAGCAGTAATAAACAGCAATAAAACCAATAAAGCCTTCGTAGAGTTCGGCGGTTGAATAAGTTAAGAATGTAAATTAAGATACATATCAACATAGAAATGGAACAGAGGAAATAAACGATCTGTGTAACTATAAATAAGTATATGTACAAAAAAAACAAGTACTTTAACAAATAAAAGAGCAAACATGGAACATGGAGAATGGTTTCGGAATTGGAGAATTAAAATCAACCCATTCAAAAGGCTGTACATTCCCTTCATGATCCGCCTGCTCGATTAGCCAATTCTATAGGGCAATCAAACTAAATACCACGGCTTAATTCCACTTATCATTCCCAAAAGCAACCCCCACAAACCCCAAGTCGTGCAAAACAGATTTATTCGCAAGGCCACGAGCGCACCATGGTACGTGCACAACATTAAGCTGCACATGGATCTGGAATTGCCAACTTAAACATTCTGGGACAGTATTTAAAACTAGCATCAATCAGATATTTTGACTCGGCTTCGCAACATCTGAACGAATTAGTACAAAGCGACGCCGCTTACGCACTAGGCGTATTCCTCAGATATCATAAGAAATTCAGGCGAGCGCGCGATGTTCTGACTAAACTACACGATGAAACTACCATCATGGAAGTACGTATGACAGCACTGCGACAACACACAAACTGCCCTCGCGTTGAGGGCAACAACAATTCATATTCAATCAATATTCCTATAGTGTGTTATTAAAATAATATCTAAATAATACTTTCAATAATTAATATTATATATCTAATTAATACTTTAATTTCGTGAAATTTATTAACATATATATATCTGTATTAAACAACCGCGATCTGCGGTTTTATTTCAAACTGGCAATTCGTATTGGAATTTGTTGACTCGCATTAAAATAGATCAGCTAATGAGAAGCAAAATAAATTATATAAATATAATTTACAAAAAAAAATAAGGTAAGGTATTCGTGGCTCACATGTCCTATATATGGAGCTTTGTAAAAGACAGTACATCGTAGTTTTTTGTACGGTACTCTTTCCTTTTTAAAAATAGTAGTGAGCAAACACCGCTGTTTTATTACCTTTATGATCTATTGTTGTAGCGTCTTTTATCAGCTAAACCACCATTGCATAAAATTTATCCATTTATAAAAACCTATTATCTTGATACACTTACATGTCTATAATTTGCCTTTAAGCTAAATTATTTTTGTGACGTTGTTAGCTTTGTTTTTGTGTTGTTATTATATGACAGCCTTCATTATCATCAACACCATTAGCCTGTGTTAATCCACTGCTGGACATAGGCCTCCTGATGCACTCCTTCTCTATTAGGGTTTTGACCGTATCCCACCTGGCTGGTCTAATGCGGTGGTGGGTAGATCGACATTTGTACATGGATAATCTTACTTTTCAGTCAATTTGAGATCAGCCCAAATTATTCTAACCAACCAGAAAACAACAACGGCACAAAGTTGGTTCCTGGGGAATCGACGAACCCACAACTTCCGGTTTATAAAACAAGGCCAATTCGCCAGACCATAGGGTGATATAATAGATTCAGTTAATCCTAATAAACATAGCCGATTCAGAAGATAGGAAAATGAAATTCTGTATTATACTTTTAGTTAAATTCTGAAAATATTAATTAAATATTTAATTAATGGTATAAAGAACTCGCTATTTGTCATTTTGTCACGCTTAACAATGTGCGTTGATGGTCTTGTGAGTTTTCATGCCATTGGATTTTGTCAGCGTATTTTTGCATGTAATGTGATCAAGTGGATAATCGCAACAAATAAATGAAATTAATTAAACTCGATACAACACATAAGAATCGTTTGTCTATAACGTTGATTTCCTAACGCAGACCGATTACACATCAAATCTCAGCAAGTAACACACTTAACCACAAAGTTAATAGTTTGAACTACTTGCCCGACAAATATAATTACTTAGGATATGTTAATATTATGTACAATGCTATATATGATACAATTTACACTTTCTTTAAAAATATCTGTATCAATGTTTTTGTTCAGATTAATATGTTAAAGGACAATAACATCAAAAACAAGAAAAATATATAAAAACTGGATATGATTTATTAAATCTATCCAGACAAGAAGTCAATCCATCAAAGTGTTTAATAATTTGTAGTGCTCAAAAATAATAGGTCTATAAATATTATATAAAGATAATTGATACACTACTACCATAAACAGTAACTTCATGATTTTAAATATATAACTTCATATTTTAATATATGGCACAAGCATGCCATACGTATATATCAACAGTTAGAAGTTGGACTGTGGAAATCTTATTATATTCCTATATTTATTCTGATTATTTCTATTTGATTCATGTAACCTATTTATCTATTACTTATGATTATTTAGGATCAATAAAATACAAGTTTCTCACTTATTATTAGGTAACAGAGAGTTCAGAGCAACTGGTAAAAGAAAATATGTAATTTAAAATCTATTAAAATATGTATGGTGCAGCCAAATATAACGTTAAAACTTAAAGATTATTATAAAGTAATGACATTTCTTACAAGGGGTCACTAATTTTGTTTTATAGTCAATTCTATATCAATTGTATCTAAGTGTTGGTTTTATTTTCCACATCAATTAAATACTAGAAAACAGTCTAGTAAAATAATATAATATTTTCATGACAGCAAAAATATAAAACGTTGTTAGATTTTGTTTTATTTCTCCTAGGAGCCATAAATTTGTTCAAAGATAGTAACGATTATTGAGAAATGCTATATTTTAATGATATGTTTTTTTTTGTTACAAAAAGAAACAAAATTAAAGAATACATAAAATTCAAACGAACATTTCCATTCAAATGCTAGTAAACAACTAGCAAAATAGTAAATATTACTTTACTCTAAACTCCTGAAAAATAAACGACAATAAAATGTTTTAAATACACGCCGTCTTTTATATTCATCATCATCATAAAAAGTTAATGTTGAGACATTCTTAGGTAGTAAAATAAACATATACTCTTTTTATGTACGAAAATAATCTGACATTAATTTATAAAAACTGTTTGCTATACACAGCGTAAAAATATGAATAAATTTAATTAATGATCAAGCCTTGACCAACGTTTCAGAAATCCAAAGATCGCTTGGCAATCGAATTTAAAGCAAAATTCTAACAGTTTTATCTACTTACCGGATTATCAATTTAAACACTTCGCAACTCAAATAGCGATTGATGTTGCATGCCATCTGACAGTTGATTAGTTAATTTACGTTGATCGCGTTTCAGAAACTGGGCAATAATGTTTGTAAAGCAAACCAAATGTAATAAAATATAAAATAATCGAAGCTGTATAGAAATTCGTTTGAATAGCTATAGATAAAAGAACTTCAAGACCATAATGTAACTTAACATTCATAGTTATAATTATAAGAATTGGATATCTGTTCAAACCTTTGAAACAAAAGCGAATGAAACTCTATATTTTGATAGCTATTTTAATTGCTTTTCTTGCTGCACACTGCATCAGCGGTCTTCCTCACATTCCAATTTAATCGAAAAGCAGTTTCGTACCAAGCTGGACAATTTCTTTTAATAAGCTTGAGGAAAAATGTATTCAAATGGATGAATGAATGATTTCCCTACAAGGGATCGAAAGCGCCATCTATTGGTTAACTTTGTCATTATGTCAAAGATAAAATGATGCCACTAGAGCGAACTAATAGTGAAAATAGTTTGATTTTTTTATTTGACTCTGTTAATATAGTTTTCATCGTTGCTAAAGAGGTGAATTAAGAGGCGAATGACTGTTATGCTTTCAGCAGTATTATTAATACCCTGAATATTGTATCTAAAAAATAAAGTGATGAAAATAAAATAAAGACGCAGTTAGAAGATTCACTGTATCATCCAATATAATCAAATAAAGGAAAGGTCAAATTGTAGCAAATCATGAGACTAGAAAGGTCTAAAAGAATATTAACGAAAGCCGCTCGTTAGCGAAAATGCTTAAAATTTAGCCTCAGAGACTTATGTGCCCGGAGGAAATTGTTACTAACTGTTAAGTCTGGAGTCACAGTGAAACAAGTTCTCATAATAATTATAAAAAGATTATTATAAAAGTAATACTGTCTTACTTTTACGTAAGTATAATGTAAAAAATAACTAATAGTAGCTTACAAATTTTATTGATTAAAGTGATAGAAGAGTTTAGTTACATTATAGCCCTTATTGCAGAATTTGATAATATTGTTACATGAATTAAAACCGTTTATAAAAGTTAAATGTACAAGTTATATTTTAATAAAATATGACCAATCTCAAGCAGGGTTTAACTATTTTTTGCACATGAAGAATAAATATGCCCTTTGCACGAAACTGCTCTGATTTCAAAGGTTTTAAATGCCTGATAGTTTTAACGTAATAATTTTTTTTAAAATGTCGTTTCTGACAAGTTTTATGTAATCTAAAATAATGAAGAATTTGTAAATACATTGACACCTTATTATCTTAAATAAGATGAATATGCCTTATTGTTTCTTAATAATATTTACTTTAAAATGTTAATGTAGATAAACTTAAAATAACAGATTTATTGCTCGCAATTGTATTGTACATAAATTCCACAAGTACAATATGTGAGAGCAGTATTTAAATCTATCTCTTAATGTTCAGTCAGAGTTTGTTATTTAATAGCAAAAGTGTCTTTTTCGGTGCCGTATTCTTTTTTTAAGTCCTGAAATATGTATTAAATTACTTATCACAAAGTTACCTAAAAAATAGGTTCATATGGACAGCACTACGTACCGTACAAAATAAGAATGATAAAATTATGGTTATTCTGGTTAAAACATAAATACATATGCATTTACGAACTGTATTATAGACCATTTCAAAAAGTTTATGTAGTTTAAGTCTATCTTTACGGTTTTGGTTTTAATTTAATCAGACGAGCAGTCGGGCCACCTGAAGGAAGTGGTCACCGACGCCTCATAGACATTAGCAATACCAGTGGTATCGCCAAGCGCTGCCTACCGTGAGACATATGACAGGGTGTTAGTCCGTTTACTCAGTAAATACGCTGGCTAGGTTCCTTCAAACCGGAACACAGCAGCGTTTTCACACACTGCTTGCTGGAAGAATAGGCACCTGGGTGGTATTATCCAGACGGTCTCCTGTAAACAGGGGACCTACCACCGGTAAATTTCTATTCAACAACTTAACACAAATTTATTTTAAAATATGGGACTGCATGATACGGGGCCACCACACGGAAGCGCTTTTTCTCGACGTAGCAAAGGCGTTTGATAAAGTGTGACATGAATGGCTTATATACAAATTATATAAGCTCAGCAGGCTCGTTTCGTACTCAACATACTAGATTTTTTCCGGAATCGAACTTTCCGATACGGCGTCGAGGGAACTATATCACAAACGCGTCCGGTCCGTGTCGGCGGTCCTGAAGGCTCTGTATTAGGTCCTGTCCTCTCTACACTGTACACCAATGATATCCCACAAAACCGTCAAGTAAGCACCGCCTAATGTTTAAAAAAAGATAAAAAATCAAATAGCTAGGAGCGGAGCAACAGGTTAACATATATGTATCTGTTAGGAAGTCAGTCAAAAATATTACCAAACAACCAGCAATCAACTGATTTTAACATTTATAATATCGCTTTGGTTTTTGTTTAGGACCGAATCGCATGGGCTTAAATGTTATCGTTTCCTTTTTTATCTTCCTTATATCTTCCTCTTTATCTTTTATCTGTCAATAAATTTAAAAAGTTGTAAAGGAACGGTTGTGTGTTAAAGGATATTATATATTATATATAGGATATTATATATATAGATAAATGTTGTAATGACTACTTGAAAGATAACACACCCTGATAATGAACTGTTCGCTCCAGGCTATTTCAAAGTAGTAAAATGAAAGGTTAATAACCTTACATTTTACTACTTGTATAACATTTTGTAAAATTTATTGTAAAAAAAAGGAAAAAAAAGTCCCGCTGAGTTTCTTACGCCAGTTCTTCTCAGGTCAATGCTTCCATATTGAATAAACAGATTTGACTTTGACTTTGACTATATTAACTCTATAGTGTTAATTTGGTCGATAGTGCTACATAGCCACAAAAATCTGTAATTGAAACATAACACCAAGAATATTACAACTCTTCTTTATTATTTGTTAAAGTAAAGAGACGAGCAGGGCTTTCATATGATGGTAGTACCTGCCCTGCCCTCACAGGAAAAGCAGCGTAAGACGCCACAAATCCGCTCACAGCCTTAGGCATCAGATATTATATCTTGTTTACCTAGTAGTTACGCTAGCTAGGATGTCCTTTAAACCAAAGCCAGTAGTTTTTACACTCTACTGCAATAATAAAAGCTTATATAAAGTATGTAGAACAAATTTGATTTGCATATTCTTGGCGTTATAGTCCCGAAACTCTTCACTACTGCCATGGAACGGCTTTTGAAATGGAAAGGACAACGTATAAAGATTAATGGTGAGTGCATCACCCACCTTAGATTTGCCGACGATATAGTCATCATGACAGTCTCTGGAGGACCTAAACGCCAATGACCTCAACAGTGTCTTCTCCGTCCTCCTCCTCCGTACATGGACAGAACAGAGACGAAAGTCATGTCTAACGCTCAAGTCATGCCTACGCCAGTGGTTGTTATGGGTATTGTACCCGAAATTGTTGACGAATATATTTACCTGGGAGAAGTAGTCCGGTTAGGTGAGTTCAGGTTTGACACAGAGGTTAATCGACAAATCGAGCTCGGATGGGCAGCTTTCGAGAATCTTAGACGCATCCTCTCTTCCAATATTCTTCAATGTCTGAATATTATGGTCTTTAACCCGTGTTTGTTTGCCAGTGATGAACTATGGCACTGAGAAGTGGTCTGCTTTGCCTTCATTGCTGACCTTATGAGGACCACCAAGGCACTCAGCGAGCTATGGAGTGAGCTATGGTCAGAATTCTCAGCGTGCGTAATCCAGATATCCGCAACAGAACGATGTTCACCATCTTTCGCGCAGAATCGTATAATCACTCATGAGAGACCTATGACCAGCAGTGGATTTTATGGCTTATATGATGATGATTCTTTCTACATGCATTTTATTTCTTAAAAGGTAATGTTTACTGTATAATGGATAATACTAGAAAATAAAATAAAATAAAATACCGTCAAAACAGAACATTTTTAGAAAAAAAAACTTTGTATTTAGTAGAACGATTTCCGTAATTAATAAGCCCAGTATAAATTACTACCCCACCTGATTAAGTACCGGCATTTATCGCTAAACGTCTATATGACATACCCATACTTTTTGTTCGTGTATTACCTTGTATAGATAGTGTAAACTAAAGCGAACTTACGAACTCTCTATAATTAACGACTGATTAATGAATAATAAATTTATTATTACACTGACCATTTCCAGATGATGATAAAAAATTTTCAACTTGTTTTGGATACCACAACCTTCTTATAAGATTTTACTTCAGCGGAAACGTTAAATACAAGATTTTCTATTTTGCGGCGGCGATTTTCGGTGTGCTGGTCTCAATTCTCTGTCCCGAGCGGGATCACCTTTAAACGAATCTTTCTAATTCCACGCGTAAACTCTAAACAACTCTTGATTAGACATCTACGTGTATTTTTCTAGCTTAGTGAGAAATTTAATAACGGCACGGTGTTAAATTTTTGTTTATACTTTCCAACTTCATCCTATTAAAATTGTTTGCATCTCGCAACAACACCAAATTCAAATACCAGATTTGGTGTAAACTTAGTATTTATATTTTTAGAACCAGGTTCGGGTTATAATCACGAGAGTTGAGACGACATCTCGTACATAATGAAACCAAGTTAGCAGTGGGTTTCACTCAGCGGATGCCATCTTGATTTCTGTAAAACAAATTGCCGAACTAAGCGACCTTAAATTGCCGCCAAGTACCGGCTGAAAAGTCCCTTTTTGTTCCTAAATAAGAAAATAAATACATATATCTTAGTTGTTTTTTATAGTTTAACAAATTTGTGTTTAATTAACATTTAATTATTTCATTTGTCCGATTCGACGACAGATTTAACACTAATGTCGTATTCATTCCAATAATTTTCGTAATTTTCAAATTTGGCATATTATCAAAATTTGAGAAAATTGATATTATAATATTTATAGGATGGAAATATGAAAACTCTTGAGTCCCTTATTGGTAATAGAAAATGAGCGTACACAAAATAAGAATACCCAGAGAGCAGTATGTTTTGTTTACTCTGTTGACCATAAGAGCTCAAATAGATCTAAAATGCTTTCTTAACCAAAGCTACAGTTCAGTTTACTTAAATCGTAGTAAAATCAAACAACAGGATTCTATAATTTTCTTTATTTTTTCTATTCAGATATATATTTAAATGAATTATTTATAATAAGAATAGAAATAGATACTAGAAAACAAACAAAATAATTTTATTTTTACATAAATTTAAATAGTGACATCAAACAATGTGCACATGTATGATGCCGAATTTAATATACATAAAAAAAATGTACATGAAATCAATATTTCAAAGTCCAAGGTCAGTAAACCTTTAGATTTTAACATATTATTATGTTGTATTATCTCAAATATATGGCTATCAAGACTAACGTTTAACATCGTAAAAAAAAAACAATATTTATCCGTACGGCCGTAAATGTCAAACGTGTTGCAATAATATCATCGGCGGAATGACCACCGCGTTGCCTATTTTAGCCGCAAAAAAAATGGCTGAAAACAATGTGTTGTCACAGCCAGCGTAGCTACTAAACAAACAAGGTTTAACATCCCATGTCTCACAACGGTGAGCAGATTTGCAACTTTTATTTTCCCCAGGATGTATTATCTACCATTAGGTTAACGTCATGTGCGTCTTGTCATTTTATAAATAAAAGAAAAACCAGCTAGAACTTAAGCCATCATTTTTACTTGGACTTATAAGAACACTTGACGGCCTTTCAAAAGGCTGTTAGAGAGCTCTTTAATATTAAATTTCACTGTTATTTTGTACTGAAAACAGTGAACCACGAAGTTATAACCAAGTTAGCCTAATGAGATTTCGAAAAATATATATTATGGCCATCTACAATGTTCTCCCGTTTGACTTGTGACTTGTTTTCCTACTGTAAAAACATTTGTCAGGGTGTAATATGTGTTGAACGAGATATTGCAGCATTGCAGCCAACGTTATGTTACTATTTGGTTATAAAACTTTAAGCATCGCTGCCTCAAAGTCTTCTCCTCACTTATATGTAAATAAAAAAAGAGTACATATTTATTTTTTTCATTTGTAGGCTTTGTTTTTAACGTTGCTTTCTTAATAAAGAGTTACCCTTAGACACCCTTTAAGCGAACATTTCCATATTTTCATACTATTGCTTACAGAAAATCTACTGGTTTACAATAGTTAAGCATCATTGTATATATGAATTTTGTTATATTTTGTAACATTTTCTTTTTTTAAGGTAAAAAAATAAAAAAATAACTCAAAAATGTGGTAGCTGTAAAAGCACTGCATAGTGAGAGAAATTTTGTTTCTATATTTATACCTTTCTAATTAGGCAAACAAGAACTCACACATGCAAACCGTAATTATGTTTTACTATTTGTGTTAGCTTTTCATTAAAATAGCAACGTGCAGTTGGATTTTTTATCTGCAGAATTTTATTCAACGGCCGCAGCGAGGAGCGCTTTTTAAATAGAATGTGGTAAAGAAAATATCATAGCACCGTCCCTGCTGAAGTTATTTTTGAATTAAAATTAATTTAATTTTGTAGAAATAAAGGAGCGTTCTTGTTCTAACTACAAGTAATCCATATTTTTACAGGATTGCAAAAATTTATTTCCGAAATCACTGAGACCACTTTAGCAGGTGGAACATCTCTTTAATCTAACTTTATTTTACCTGCGTGTATGGGGATGAACAAGTTCTAGTGATATAAGAAAGTAAATCGTCATAAAGATGCCTTAACACTTCAGTGGCTTACCTAGTTGCATCACATGATATATCTAAGACCCTTGAGGGAAACCAAATAACATGATTTAAGTGTGACCCTTTATTCACTTCTCACTCACCTTCATATTGTTCATCGGATTACTTGTCGCTTTTTTATTAAGCTCAGTTTTTAAATCGATCGTGCTGAATTATTGTATTTGGAAGAGATATTATCCATAAAAACACTTTTTATCTATCATAAATTATACATGATAATCGTAGATTATTGTATAGGATTCAGGTTCTCTTCATTTATGCTAATACTACAACAATCTAATAAAATAATTCATATCTTTACTGCGCTAATCCAATACGTTTTCGGATAGAGTTTTACGTCAATATGATTATGGTTTTTGAATGGTTCAATTTTAAAAACATGTTTTTTGTAACTTAATTTGTAGGTCGTACTAACCCACCATTCCGCATTGGACCGAGTGATGGGATACGGTCTATACCCAATAATGGATAAGGCGCACTTTAGGGATGCCTATGTCCAACAATGGACTAACACAGACTGATGATGATCATTACCCTCCCACTTCATGGGATTACTCTGCGCAAACATCAATAAGTTAATAAAATTTATGCTTGCTTGCTCATTATCAAAATATTTAATTACGGTAACCGAATAGTAACCAGCTCATAGTGGCAGAGTGTGACCCTTGTTTGTACTGCGTGCAGATTTATTTATATAAGTCCATTCAATATAATGGCCCAGTAATTGAATCGAATTAATGTGTGGGCAGAATCTTGATTAAATTGTTATATCCTCGTAAAAGACCTGGATTTAATTTACTTGCTAAAGATAAGTATATAAAATACATTGCATAATCACCATGAATTTGATGGATGAAATAAGAGAGAAAAACAATAGGCGCAATGTTATCTCTTGCTTCATTTGATTTCAATGACAAGAAAAAGATGTATTTGTTTTTACGTCTTATAAAAATTTAAAACTGGTAATTATTCAGTTCACAAAAACGAACCACGTAAAGGGAAAAAAACCAGTTAAATTAAAACAAAACTCAATCTTATTTTTGTTGTTATGACACGTTAAATTTATAATGTTCCAGTAAAAAATTAAAATTTATAGTGGTGGAAAATTGTAATACTCTTAGAAATTAATTAAACTAACGCTTGTGTGCATTGTGGCCAGTTTAGAAGGTGTAATTAAAATAGCTAAAAAGTCTAAGTTTTTTGTGATTATATGTTCTATTTATTATTTTTAAAATTCAGCTCAATATATTTAACATGCCATAATAAAAGACTGCAACGATGCACAGCATACACATTTTTCGATATCGCAGGAGATAGATACTGTAATAGTATAACGAAATGAGAATATGGACGCTGATAATAAGCAAATATGATGTAAAATAAAATATGCTTCATATACTGAATTTCAAAATGTACAAAGAAATATATGCAGTGGGTTATGGATGCTTAATTTTTTTGTCACAATTTTCGAACTCCGGTAATGATACCAAAATTCTTGAATTGTAAAATAATCGTAGATTTTACAGGATATTATTTTATTCGCAGTATTTTTATAGTCTTTTGGCCGGAAAGTTGTTCAAAGTTCAGTTCAAAATGTTCTAATTAAAACCGTTATTTTTAATCGAATCGTTAACGTTCAAGCTCTTTACATTTTTTCGATAGTTGAATGTTGCAGCTGTACCAATGTTGCAACGGCGGTCACTGACTACATTACTATTAGTTTTCCACAGACTATTTCTTGCTACGTATCTAAAAACTACGTTATGATAATGACGATCATCTTTCCGACGGACGTATTTTTGACAAATAAAACATAGGGACAAAAAAGCATTCAGTCTCAAAAGGCCGGTAATGCATTTGTTGATGAGATTTCTTTACGCGACGATTACTAACCATCAAGTGAACCTCCTGCTTCGTTACCTAATCTCCAATTCTTAGAAAATAAACATTTTTGTCCTAGCTATTTAAGTAATATTGGTAATCATGAGGTAAGCTTTGTTCGTCCAGATTTACATAAACTACGTTTTTTACGCAGAGTGATTGGTAAATCTGAAGGCACTGAAACCAAAAACCTAAAATGCTTAAACGGACAACTATCAGCTTACATGCCCATCTAACGCATTAATCATCTTACTAAAACTCAATTTTCCGATCAGCAGGTATTATTTAAAACGGGACAAAGCTACGTTAGCAAAAGTTGTATCTGCATTGAACCGTTATGTAACGAAATAGTCAATACTTCTAGGCGGTTCACAATAATAAATACTTGTATAGAACCGTCAAGAGTCCGTCAAGAGATATGACACGGTCATAATTATTTTTTATTTACTCCTATACATATCAAATCCACAAATTTACGGATTTTTCGTTAGTGATATATATTTATTCCCAATGTTTCGAACTCTTGACTCTTTAGAGCATCCGTGATCAGGAGCAGACTAAGTTAGTATATAAGTTTTTATTTAAAATTGACATATCTTTCCATTTACTTAATTTTGAACATTGGATTAAAAACTTGTTCTTCTGTGGCTTTGTTGTTTTTATATCTCTGGGTTTATAATATGGGTTTATAATAAATAATAAACACTTTCTACATCTGGCTACTTGTCGTGAATGGGCAATTCTACGTGTAGATAGATGGCGTACAGATGGGTTGCCCTGTGACTCTATTATTGGTGATATCTTTATAGAGAACTTTGAGACGGCTCTCAATACAGCTCTCCTACCTGACTAAGATTCTATAAGCGGTACGTAGATGACACATTTTGTTTTATTTTAATTTTACGAACAAACCAAATCAATGTATTTCTGGACCATCTTAATTCTTTGCACCCCAAAATAAAGTTCAAAATGGAAAGCGAGGCAAACAATTCCTTAGCCTTCTTAGATATTTTAATCATCAGAAATCAACAATACCTTGAGCCATACAGTTTTGGAAAAGCAACCCACAGGAATAAATATTAAAATGGTTATTATCACCATCATCCTTTGTAGTTAGCTACTGTCGGTAAATGTCTTCTTCAGAGAGCACAGTAGATCTATGACCAGAAGTATTAGACGGCTGATTGGTGCTGCGTGACAACAAAACCAAAATTGCACTTATACGTTGCAGTCACCATGTAAAGCCAGCCAAAGTCAAAAAGTGCCAGCTATCTTACCTTACATTAGAGGAATAACTGACACAAAATCGGTTATATTTTAAAGCGAGGTTCTATTAAAACATATTATAGGCCCGAAGAAGATTCGCCAATTATCACCATTCGTCAAAAGTAAAATTTCTTGTCAGACCAATGTTCAAAATTAAGAAAATGGAAAAATATATCCAAAAACATTGAAATACATATACCAACATAATTTGCCCGTGATCATGGTTGCTAAAAGAGTCCGATACGTGAATAAATATATATATATAACGCGAAAAATCCGTAAATTAGTGGATTTGGTCTTATGAAAGTACCTAATAGAATCGCCAAGTTGTCGTCGTGACAGTTGAAAATTTGAACAAAGTGTCGTACCATAACATATTTCCACAATCGTCATTTCTTATTAAGAAAATATTTGATTTATATTAAACTTTATCCGTTTTTATGTATCGACCTCTGTGTAGACAAAAATTAGTTAACATAGCTGCATATTTTAAGTTTTAAACATAGGCCCGTAAAAACAAAGTAAGTCGCAAACTGCACAAACTGTAGTTTTATTAAAAGCGACTAGACACTTGTTTTGGGTTATATTATATTCGCAAAGAGTTTAAGTTGAGCTAAGGTTTAAAACAAGTACGTGGAAATTAGTTCCAATATTTTTTATATTATGACATAAAATAGAAAAATAGTATAATATTATTTAATTTATAATATGGTAAAGATAAAGTAGAAATAAGCACATTGGTTTCCTAGTTTGCTAGGGCAATATAAGATGATCAATTTAAATTTCAGGTGGATATGTAAAACGTCGGTCCTGTGCCAGATCTCTCCGCTATAGTGTCAGTTAGCCGATTCATCGGACTTTGAGCGTGAAGGAAGAGGATATGCACCAGAGCTTGCGCTACACTTGTGCACTTTAATATCTCTTGCGCTGTTGATTGATCTGTTATATAGATTGGATTAAACAACAATATTATTATTCACAAAATATTTAAAAAAAATTATGTACATATTCTATTATTAAACAATTTACAAATCCTGTTATTTAATTACTTCAATAGTTTTTATAATATTTAAAAACGTTTGAGGACAACCCATTAGTTATATGTTTTCAAACTTCTTGTTGAACTATGACTAGGTATTATTTTATATCTTGTTTACGGACCACCGACGAACTTTATTTTTAATTTTATTTTTTCTACTAAAACTATGTGGCTACGTGAAACCGTAGTTCTATATTTATATTAACGCAGTGAAACATTGGGTACTGGTCAGAGAATACATTGAACACTATTCTAACTTTAATTTCTATCGGAGAGCTTCGACTACTCCGTTGTTTTAGTTTAATAGTTACTGACAGAAATACGAAGTTCTCCCTTTTATACTAAAACATTTTCAAATGTAATAAAACTTAGAATGGTTTTTAGTATTATTCGTATTTATCTATTAAATGAACGTAAAAATTATTTTTCTTTTGTTAAAATTTCACTTGTTATGTTATTAAAGTGCAACGTAACAAAATTTTTTTTAAAAGCTTCAAAAACACGCAAACTTTTATAAACTTAGAAAAGGAATAATAGTTATATTGCAGCTTACAAACTCTTTCAATTATAACAACCACAAACTGTGGTTTTGCTCAAAGCTACCGAAAACTTCTTATGGGTTAATCTATTAAACAAAGTTAAAATGAGATCAAACAAGTACGGAGAAATTCGTTCAAATATATTTTGAGTAACGAAGTGTTTGAAAATATAATAAAACAGCCAAATATAAAGCCACAATCAGCTTTGACCAGATATGTAATGTACACATGACAACTTTATGGATTAATTACACTTCAAAATTTACAAATTTCTTTACTTTAGTATTAGTTATAACCATATGTCAGACCAATCGACAAACATCGACCAAAGTTAAAACTTCTCTTTAATTTACACACAAAGTTTGACCGCCATTTATTTTTTTTATTAATTAAATAAAAGGTCATTAATACCTTAACGGATTCCCTGCACTCTGATAATGATGAAGCTAGAAATATGTGGAACTCCTAGGCAAAATGCACCGTACAGTATATCGACAGAAAACCAACGTCTGGTGGGATTCCTTTATCTGGGTGTTTTGGGCGACCCGATAAATTAATTTGGATACAAGCAAGCAGAAAGGCAGTTCCAATCGAACTATTATCTTAGTGGCATAAATCCTTTGGACCAAACATTGGACCTTGACAAAAAGCCCCTGGGTCAGGCTTTTTGTCAAGGTCCAATGTTGCTTAATTAAGCCATTCTTTTGCACTCCGTTCTGCAAGTGTACGTCTGGATAGCCAAGGGACTAGAGGCATCTCTAATCCGCGGTTTGAAATGCATCTAGTCTTTTCCTTCTAAGCATGGTGTGTGATGCGAAGATTTTGACTTCAAGGTCCTAGGCCACATGACCAGCCAGCCTGCACAATACTTCGCTCGCGATAGTTCTGAAGCCCACTAAGCCCTAAACCATTAACAGCCTCTGGGTACTCGTCAGTAGTGGAAGACTCTCTAGCTCGATGATGTCGGATAGCGCTGGTTTAAGGCACAGGCCCTTTGACTTGACTACCGTAAGACTTAATAACTAAATCTAAGACCTAAGAAAGAGACCGCGCTGCCTACCACAAGACATAGAATGTTACATGTCGTTTATCTAGTAAATGCGCTGCCTACGGTGCCTTTCAAACAGGCTTTCAATAAGGCATTTCCGCACTACTGCTTTTCGAGAGAAATAGGAACCACGGCTAAACCCCTTCAGACGGCCCCTTGTAAAAAGGGGACCTACCACCTCGCAATTATTCTTTAGTTTTGGCAAATTCGGATGCAAATAAATAAATGAAACACATTATCTTGCTTTTTCTTTAATATATATAAATACAGGAATTATTAATTATTTACGAACAAGCAGAAATATATTTTATAAGACATAAAACATTTTGTTGTTGTAAAGCAAACAAAGCGTTTCATAAATTTTACGTACAATAATTTTAAATCTTAGTGAGGAATGGTGCAATTGATTCGAAATCTTCGCAATCCGGTATACGCTGGCCTCTGTGGCGTATGCAAGACTCAGCACACAATGGCCCTTCAAACCAGGAACCCAGCATCTTTTTGCACTGGGCGCAGTTTTCTATACAGATCTCCATTGGATTAAAGCCCACGGCAATGGATGGTTCTGATATAACATAGGTAGCGCAAAATGCCGCGACCATAACGTAAACACAAAAGGCGTTCAATTTCGAAGCCATATTTTACAGGATAGTTAAAGTTTTTTTATGAATCTTTCTTTCTTTTTTTATGAGTCTGGATTAGTCAAGCTCATACGATGAATGCATACAGATCTTGATTTGGTACAGCTTTTATACAAGATTTTAGTCTACTCGTAATCTGTATGTCTAATCTCAGCTGGATATCCATATTCACAATTAGATCGATCTCAGCAGGGACCTTTAGTATGGCAATAGATAAGAAATACATGTTACACTCAGTATTTAATAAAATGTATTCTCTACGAATCAAAAGGGTAACAGTGAGGTTATAAATATAATATAAGTATAATACTAAAATTACGGCGTAGGGATGTGATGACCCCATCGCCCACTTGCCTGCGGAGCTGCTTTACTTTGGGAGTAAGGTAGTCATTGCCAATCCGCCTGCTCAGCGTGGCAATTATGAGCAATTCTTTTAATGGACGTCACCGAAAGGCAACGGCACCTAGTTCCCGGTAGTCCCACTATTCCTGGCCACGGTAGCGGCCCGGGTGACGGTGGGACAAGGGGTGCTAAGTATCTCCGGGCTACAGTTCGCTACCAAAAACTTGACCTGGCGTCGTATAACGGACGAACGCTGAGACTTAGCGAAAAAAGCCTGGCTGAGCTGGAGGTCGAACTAGGTAAGATTCGATGGCACGTTCTAGGGTTGTGCGAAGTCCGAAGGGAGGGAGAGGACACCGTAACCTTGCCATCGGGTCACCTTTTCTACTTCCGAGGGCGACCATCTAGACGAGGCATACAGGCGAGAAGCTCGGGAGTTGCCGTCTGTCGTAGCTTAGGAACTGTTCTGGTTCGATTGTTTCTTCCAAGTCTGAGATCTTATCTGAGGTCGAGGATTTCTATGGCAAATTGTACGCGTCACAGGCTCCTCAACCTGATTACCAGGGTAACTATCCACGTGCCAGTCTGACTCGGCATCTCTCCGGTGAACTTCCTACAGTCAGCATTGATGAGGTTAGTCTGGCTCTTAAGCAGCTCAAGGGGGGATGAGCTCCTGGAAAGGATGGAGTTACTACCGAGTTCCTTAAAGCAGGGGGTAACCCCGTTTTAGGTGAGTTACGGAAGTTATTCGACTCCGTTCTTCAACAGGGTAATTCTCCCTAGGCGTGGCTTGAAAGCGACGTCGTTCTGTTTTTTAAGAAGAGTGTCAATACCTTGCTTATAAATTACCAACCGATCTCACTTTCAAGCCACATATATAAGCTGTTCTCGAGAGTCATGACGAATCGCCTCACCAACAAGCTTGATGGATTCCAGCCACCGGAGCAGGCTGGGTTTCACAGAGGATTTAGTACCATAGACCACATCTTCACCATAAGGCAAGTTTAACAAAAGACCTATGAGTACAATCAGCCACTGTAGCTTGCCTTTGACTCTGTAGAAACCTGGGTTGTTCTGGAAGCTCTTCAACGATCTCAGGTCGATTATCGATACGTCGAGGTGTTGAAAGGTCTATATTGCGCTGCCTTTATGTCCGTTCTGAATCCGGGGGGTCAAACGCGACCAATCCCATTGCATCGAGGAGTGAGACGGGGGGATGTAATATCCCCGAAACTGTTCACTAATGCATTGGAAGACGTCTTTAAGACCCTAGACTGGACTGGACGTGGCATAAACATTAACAGCGAGTACCTTTCACACCACCGTTTCGCTGACGATCTCGTCATATTGGCCGAGTCGTTGGAGTGCTTGCAGGAAATGTTGCACGGCTTAAATGAATCGTCCGGACGTATCGGACTAAGGATGAACTTGGACAAGACAAAAGTCATGTTCAACGAACACGTTCTCCCGAGTCTGGTCAATGTCGATGGTGTTACTCTTGAAGTTGTCGATGAATATGTCTACCTCGGGCACATATTTCAGTTGGGAAGACACAGTTTCGAGAGGGAAGCCAATACGAGGATTCATTCGGGCTGGGCAGTATTCAGGAAGCATTCTCCGTCGCCGATACGCGGCAGAGTTTAAAGACAAAAGTCTTTAACCAATGCGTACTTCCCGTCATGACCTACGGGCAGAAACGTGGCCTCTGACTATCGGACTGGTCTACAAGTTTGCCGTAGCTCAAGCGTGCTAGTGGAACGCGCTATGCTCGAGTCTCTGTCGGATAAGATTCGTAATGAATTCATCCGACGGAGAATGAAAGTTACCGACATAGCGCAAAGGATTAGCCCGTTGAAGTGGCAGTAGGCCTGTCACTTGGTCCGAAGAACGGATGGCCGATGGGCCCGTAAGGTTCTGGAGTGGAGGCCACGTTTAGGAAAACAGAGTGTTGGTAGACCCCCGACTAAGTGGGATGGCGATCTTCGTGCAGTAGCCGGTTCAAGTTGGCAGCGATTAGCAGGGGATCGGCCGTCTTGGCGTTCACTTAAAAAGGCCTATGTCCAGCAGTGGACTGATAAAGGCTGATTATGATGATGATGATGAATATTAAAATTATTTATTTACTTTCTATTTGTATAAACTTTTTCTTTTATCAACATTTACAATTATTGAATTTTGTATATATATGCATATATAAGCAGTAAGGAAAATAAAAAAAATCAATGTAATTTTTAATATATTAAACAATAAAGAACAAACAGAGAAAAGCTTAAACGAAACGGAAAATTAACACCCAATAGAATATTATAATAAATTTTAACTTTATCAAAGTGTAGTGTAAACTTCTAGACATTCTATTAAACATTTTTTTTAAATAATGTTGTTTTTATTTGTTTCATTTGTTCTCTAATAACTGCCACAAATTTTCCGAGCTCATAGGAGTAAGAATTTTCAACTTCAAATAAGATTTAACAGGGTTAGCATTGTTTAAATAGCCTTCCGTATTAAGTTGTCCGGTTGTCAAGATATATATATATATCACAAGATTTCTGGATTCTGCTGATCTGCTAAACTGCTGAACCCCTCAACCATGATTTTACCGCCACAGCTTTAGACTTGCAGGATCTGTGGGGTAGTTAAACGTAGATACCGTTTAAAAATAACTCTAATAAAGTTGTCGTCTTGATTTATTGTTGATTGAAGCCTACCAGATCTCTTTCTTTCATAATTTTTCCCCGTTTTTTGTTTTGTGGCAAAGGTGTGGTGTGGTAAATTATTATAATTACCTTTACAACAAATTCAAACCTTCTCTGCAATTTAACAGTTACTGCATTCTACTTCGCGTAGAGTGCAAATAGCGCTTCGCTGTTGAAGCGCTGTTTGCTTAGATTATTCCATTTTCAGAGGAAAAAATATTGTCAATATCGTAGCCGATATTTTTCAAATCTAGACAAATTTACTATTACAACTTTTACATGCCAATGCTCCAACGCGATTGAATAGAGTCTAATGAAATTAAAACCACCAATTGTTATTAGTAAAATCACACCATTACATAAGATAGAGTTGCTGACGGATTATGTCAAAAACATTTGTTTTGTCAACATTAAGGAATTCCTGAAAACTTGATGAATGTAGAATAATAATTATATAGTGTTTGTGTAAACAGTTATATCGGTTTGTTTGAACACATGTGTGCTCCCAAATTTTTAGACGGTAGTTTTAATATGTCGAGATGCCGTATAAAATTGTAATGCATCATGCATCATCAGCCTTTGATAGTCCACTGCTGGACATAGGCCTCCCCTAATACACCCCTTTCCATTGGGGGGTTTGGACCGTATCCCACCACGCTGGTCCAATGAGGGTTGGTGGGTGGACTGACTTTTTACATGCCCATCCGACGCATGCATCATCTTACTTTTCAGACAACTGGGTGATCGGCCCAAATTGCCCTAACCAACTAGGAAACAACAATGAAAATTTGTTGTGTCCCCGCAGGATTCGAACCCATGACCTCCGGTTACTAAAGCACACGCCCATACCACTAGGCTACGTAGGCTGTTATAAAAACATAAAAATTCTAAAATGAACGATATATTTATTTAAAGTATATGTATTATTGAAAAAAGTGGTTACAAAAGCGGACTTAATGCTCATTCTTTGTCAGTCAACCATTGGGAAATTTTGTTTTTAACTAGGGTTATAAAATAACATATTTTTTCCCATATAACAAGCTTCATGTTTTATATTCAGTATCTGTGAGCAGTGACTTTTAACTTGACTTTTCCAAAACTGTAAAACACTAATATCGCTGCCATATCAGTAAACTGCGAAAACTGCAACAATTAAAGACGCTTCTGAAATGGCTTTTTTACTAACCCTAGTGGCAATTTTCTATTTACTTATTAAATAACTATTACATAAAGACATCAAGTTTGAACGTAAAGTTTTATTTTTAAAATAGATTTATTGTAAAATACTTCGTGTTTGCTGTAATAGAAAATATAAAATAATTAAATTTTTACGCACCTCTAAAGAACGCTTAGTAACAGGTTGTACTGTACCAAAATTCTACTTATAGTTTTTATGTATATACGTTATATTAGTATAAGTAGAATTTTGAGTTTTAAAAACTTTATCGAAGTAATTTAATAGATTTGTAATCAAATTACACTAATTACAAGCAAATGAACTTAAAAAAATATTTACTTTTACGACAAATAAAATCTGTCTGCTCAAAACTCGGCACTGCAAAAATCAAACAAACACGTGTTCGGTCTACACGGCCCAAAAGACGCGACTGGCGCCGGTACAGGTAACAACCTGTCACTAAGCGGTTCTTTAGAGGTGCGTTTAAAAAATATTACGGTAGAGGTTTCGGAGAAAAGCAAGTGTGCTATTTTACCCGCCTATGCCATTTTGTACGCCTCTCCCTAGATGTAAAAAAATCAATGCTTCTGTTAAAACTATTAGATTTCGTCAATCCAATATGTTAAAGTTCAATACGTTACTTAATATTTTAAATACAATGCTAACTGCTGTTGTCCGTATTAATATATATTATCGGAGCTTGTACACAAGTATTTTCTCAGTATATTATTTGCATTAAGCTCAAAGAGAATTACTAAATACTGAAGGCTATTTAATTTAAATAGTTGAGAAGCTCATGGCAAAACGAAAGTAGTATAAGAAAAGTGTCTTATTGCATTCGACTTGATTGCTTTTTCTTACCAAACGACAGAACAGCTTTTGTTTTTAAAAAGGTTTATGAAAATGAACCACGTATCTGGGTTTACAATTTATAAACATCTTCTTTATATCAATATTTTTTTCAGCTCATTGGCTACTACGTTGGGAGCTTGACTTATTGAAAAATTTAATTATTTTATATTTTCTATTACCGCATTCACGAAATATTTTACAAAAAATCTATTTTAAAATAAAACTTCATGGTCAAACTTGATGTCTTTATGTAATAGTTATTTATTGAGTAAATAAAAAAATGGTACTAGGGTTAGTAAAAAAGCCATTTCAGAAGCGTCTTTAATTGTTGCAGTTTTCGCAGTTTACAGATATGGACAGCGATGTTAGTGTTTTACAGTTTTGGAAAAGTCATGTTAAAAGTCAGGCACAGATTCAAGTTTATAGGATCGTTTTGGACTTGATTTCCTATGACGGTAACCTTCTATGTTATGGACTATTGTAACAGTTATGTAACATGATTTTTTGCTTTGCTTACTATTTCTTACAGATAGAAATAACTAAAAAAAAAATACCCAAAAATATCACTGATTATAAAACATGAAGCTTGTTATATGGTAAAAATTATGTTGCTTGATAACCGTAGTTAAAAACAAAATTTCCCAATGGTTAACTGACAGAGAATGGTTGAATGAGCATTAAGTCCGCTTTTGTAACCACTTTTTTCAACTATACATATACTTTAAATAAATATATCGTTCATTTCAGAATTTTAATGTTTTTATAACAGCCTACGTAGCCTTGTGGTATGGGCGTGTGTTTTAGTAACCGGAGGTCGTGGGTTCGAATCCTAGGTTAGGGCAATTTGGGCCAACAAACCATTGTCTGAAAAGTATGATGGTCCATGCGTCGGGTGGGCATGTAAAAAGTAGGTCTACCCACCAACACGCATTGGACCAGCGTGGTAGGATACGGTCCAACAACCCCTTATGGATATCTAATCACTGTGGAATAGGCCCCCTAATACGGAGTGTGTTAGGGAGGCCTAGTCCAGCAGTGGATATCTAAGCTGATTATGATGCTATTTCACCCGTACTAGATGTATGCCATTTTGTCCGCCTAATAACCTTAATAAAGTTATTGTTTTCGAAATTTAAAGTAACTACAACGTAACTACACTAGAAAACAAGAGAGACAAGGTTGGATAAAAATATCTATGGAAAAGGCTATTGATTGTTTGGATTCACAAGGAAAGATGTTTTGAAATTGGCTTACCAATTTGTAGACATTAATAATATTCCCATAATTTCAACAATGAAAAAGATCGCGGGAAAAGAATGTTTGGCTGGATTTCGACGTAACACCGGACATATCCTTGAGGAAACCTGAAGCAACTTCTGCTACAAGGCTCAAGCCTTTAACAAGCCCAAGTAACACTGTTTTTTGACACTTACCAAGATGTCATTCAGAGTAATGACATTTCTCCACATAGGCTTTATAAAAGAAAACCACGCAAGAAACGAACAATATTATTAGTAACTCAACGCCAAATATGGAAGAGGCTAAATCAAAATCTGCTACTCCACCAAAATTCTTTGATTTTAGTTTAGACAGTGAAAATGATTTCACTTCCTTAGAAGCTCGCGCTGAAGTTCGGATGATGATGAAGATTGTCCTTGTATTTATTGCAATGACCTCTACTCCAGGTCCAAGCCAAAAGAGGTCTGGCTAATGTGCTTGAACTGTAAAAAATGGGCCCATGCGTCATGTGCAGATGTTCCGAAACACACAAAGCGTTTTATATGTGAACTCTGTATATAATCCATTGATTTTGTTTACAAATTAGGTGTACCATTTTACCCACATAAGGTGGACAAAACGGTTTTTTTTTATGTTTTTAGAAACGATTATTATTTTTTGTGTTTGTTTTATGTTAATTGATCTCTATAATTTTAATTAGGTAATGAACCAAATAATGCAAAGTTACCAAAAGTGTTAATTTAATATAAGGAATAAATATTTTATGACTGATTTTATAACTAGTATGCCATTTTGTACGCCTCTCCCCTATTAGTAAAAGGCACTTGGCACTAAATAAACTGTTGGATTTCTAATTTACATCAATCACTACAAACACTTTTACTTAAAATAATGCTATATTTTTATATATTGTTTTGTTTTGCTAATAATTATAATACATTACATACGGTATTGACGTGAGTTATAAATGTGCAAGCGAGTATCATCATTTTTATTGCCAAGACAAGTATCTGACTCTAACGTAACGTAAAAGTAAAAATAATTATATTTCTGTTAATGTTTTTCAAATTTATTCAAATTTGTATTGCATAATTCGTTACCAAAATTACAAACCAAGACATTTCGTATTGAATCGGTAAAAACATTTTCAATACAAAAAATATTTCAATAAATCCAGCAATTTGACGGATTGGACCGAACAATAACTGTTATTTAAATAAAATTAACTGGTTTAAAAATAAATACATAAAACAACGCTATAAAACCGTTATGGATTTGACATGAATAATAATCTCGTAAATAAAAGAAATAATTGTGGTTCTATTCATATTTGTTTAACTTTTCCAAAGCTGATTCGCATTTTAATTAATATTTGTCCACATTTTTTGTTCATTGAAATCGTCTAAATATTTTTTCACTTCAAATATATTAATGTCTGAAACTTAGTATTTTATACATTTAACATATTCAGGAAATGTTTAAAACTGAAGAGAATTCAAATAGAATTTTATAGCGTTAGCATGTTCATTCTATATTCATCGTTTGTGTGAAACAGTAATAGGGTTCATCTTTACTCATACATTCTCAAATTTCGCTTTGGCCATGTCTAAAGTAATGTTCCGAATTTCACAATCTCTTCAGCTACATAACGGATCTTGATCCGGATTCGGACTAGATTTTCTAGCATCTTCAAATATTGGCTGCCTTACTATAAATGCTAGCAAATAGCAAGACTCTTAAACTTTTTTGTTGTAAGTTAGTATTTTTTAACGTAAATGTAAGATTTTTTGAACTTGTACAAATAAATGAAACTGAAGTGTCTGTTTGTAAAATCAAAATAACCATTTTTAATGATTTCATTGTGATATTGCAATATATAAAATACAAATATAATAGAACATCATGAAAGGAATTCTTTTGTTTGCCCTGTCCTTCTGTTTGTTCAAGATGTAATGGCTAGTCTGATTTTAACAGCACTTTTACTGGAAAATAGCTGATGTAACGGTGAGTAACAAAGGTTAAGTTTTCTTACAAAAACCCAACAGATTTTTGTGTTTTATACTGCTACACTAATGAAGTCGCGCGCTACATTTAGTTATCACTGTTAGTAGTAAGATCAATTTTAATAAACGTGCGTCATTTGAATCACAAACGTGAATGTAAGCGATTATTTTTGTCCTTATTATATATATTTTCCACTGAACTACTTGTACAATTAGCAAAATATTATTCAACCGAGTAAACGGGGGCCCCGGAGAGAAAGTATTGCTCCGTCAGGAGTTACGCTAATTCTGAAAACTATTTGAGTTAAAGTAAAAAGTTTGTGTGAGGTAAGCAGAGTTCTTAAGTTGTTTTAACTTCAGCGTTTACATAATCTTTCAACTAAAATAAATGAAGCTAAAGTACTCATAATATTTAACATTTAAAACTAAAGCTCTTAAAAAACCGCTTTGAATTATACTTTTATAATTCCTGATATATTTAAACTTAGGGTAGTTACCAATTAGTGTAAGTCTTTATTGTCTTATTGCTCTTTTGATAATTTTAATTAATAAAAAATATTCACATTCCTATATTGAAAAATCAATAGGATTCAATTCTAATTCATACACATAAACACTGCTGGAGGCCAACTGTAATCTGAACTTGATAATGTGACCTTGATATTCGTAAGAATAAATGGCTTTTAATATGATTTGATTTACAATTTTTTTTAAATATTATTTAAATTAAACCTCTAGTCACGGATATTTATGATAGCTTTGAAGTAAATGATTCGAAGTAATTTTTACTAGAGACTGTAACAATATTTGTGTCTGTCAAATATTTGTAGACAATAGTTTAATTAAACTGTAATATTTTATGACATACAGCTTAAAAAGCTAAACGGTTAATTAGTCTTACATTTATATGATATATAACACTTCTTTACGATCCAAAAGTTTTTCTGGAACATAAAAACACTGTATTAATATGTGTAAAAAAGCAATTTACTTAAGGCACGCCAATAACTCAGGTTTTTCTTTATTAGCGCCGCGAAGAAGTTTGAATTATGAAAGTGAGCGTAAGCTATACTTTACGGACGTAGTTTTTATTCAAGAAAAGTTTTAGGAACAAGCATGTTATGACAAATTAAACGTTTATTAAATTTTGTACAGTTATTTACCCGATATTAAAAATATTAAGTTATTTATAGATAGTTATTTTGTGTTAATTTTTGTATAAAAGTAAGTAAAATATAATTTAATAATTGTTTGACTATATCATAACACATAAAATACACAATTACTGTTTCCTAGAAGTTGTTAATGTATTTGCTAATTTTAGAATTTATTTGGTCCATTAAGAAATTCCTAAATGGTCTAAAATATAAAAAAGGTAATGAAGAATGCTGGCGGTTATTATGTCATTATTATTAAATTCTATTATTTTATTTAATTACCTAAAAATAGAACTTATACAGTAAAAGTTAATGTAATATAAACATATTTATATTAAAATTAGTACCGTGACTAAAGTAACGGCTCAAGGCTCTGTTCTTTGTCCGTTACATTTCTTAACATACATAAATGATATGCAACATTTTCTAGCTTACAGTACATGTCTTAACTGCCCATACAAATCCAGCAGAAGTGAGAGAGAGTTATTACAATTGGATCTTAATGCTTTAACGAAACGCTGGTAGTATTTAAAAAAAATTGCTAGTAGTTAAATCCCCTTACATTAAATCGGTATCATTTCGAAAAATAGTTTCTTAAAGTCACAATTTATACTGTACTTGTACTTATATTGTCCATCACTTGAAAACGTTAACAGCTCATAAATATCTCGGTGTATTTATTGACAGAAAATTTAAATTTCCGGAGTACACATATAGGACACGTATGCAATAAACTAAGAATTTTTTTGGCAATTATTAAAGTTCTTAGAAGACGCATTCCCTTCAAAATCAACTTAATGTTATACAATTCGCTAGCCAAATCACATATCCAATATGCACTTAGTAGTTTTGGCCGTACCTATAAATCATATCTTAATAAAATTTACTACAAGTAAAAAATCTTCAAACTATTATTCCTAGTAATTATAAGTTCAGAATACAAAATATTTTAACCGATTATTTAAACACTATAAAGGCCTGAATATTTGAACAGATTAATCTGTTCAAATATTGGCAGGGCTACAACTTCACGGAATCAGGTATGAATCGTTTAAGATTACTTTTTATATAAATATTCTAAGAATTTTTTTTACTTCCCTGTATATGGAAGTGAAAAAATGTATAATTATTTCGTTTTTAGTAAAAAAATATCGTTATTTTTTATTTGAAAATCAAAATTATAAATATTAGAGGGGGCATACTATGAGCTATCCTTAATAACCTAGACGTTCGTTATCTTTAGCCAATTTCAATAGAAGTTTAATACATATAATGTAAACCAGTTCGAACTTACTGAATTTTATATGTTTTTTTTTTATTACCCTACTTACCTACCAAACAGATTTTCACCACTTTCATTTATCTATACTTCCTTACTATAGGCTAACTATCGAGCTATCCAGAATAATTCGCCTCCAAGATGCCCTAATACACTTAACTGTACAAAGTAACAATAGAAAGACTGTAACAAAATCGAACAGCTACCTTAACAAAGGATTTGTAAAATAAATGACGAGATTTAACAGGATTAAGACAGATTTATATCAATGCAGTAGGGAGGAAACTAAAAGGATTCCGTAGTCACGTAATGACGATAAAATAATTGCTTTACTCACATAATTTTATTTCCTTTATTCTCCCTTCTCAGAACCTCACCTGACACAAACATTGTTTTAAATTTATATGGCCAACACATTAACACATAAAAAATAGGAATTTCACTAATCAAATAAACTGTTAAGAAAGACCGAGCTTTAGCTTTAGAAAAGTTTAACCTACGCATTGCCGAGCGCATCACGACATTACGCTTTTAGAAAGAATCTGACCACTCTAATAACAGTCAATTGAAAGTGGTAGAGAAAATGTGATAAAACCAACCGAAAATTTGCAGATTCATGTGACGTAACTTACTTCATATGTATCTGCAAAGCTTAAAAGCATTAACTAATGGGTAATAAATTACAATCAAGCTAATTCCCCATTTGATGAACGCAGGAGTGTATAAAATAATATTTAATTTACTGAAATTTTATTTCATAAAATTATTTTCAGACTTGCTATATAAGTTTACCAGATATTTAAAACATTACTTTAAGCTTTTATTAGTTTCATTGCGCAGACATCACGAGCCATGTAGCGAATAACGAGATCGTTTGCTAAAGATAGAGAAGTCCTGTTTTAAAAATAATATATTTGTGTGTTCAAAAAGTACTGTTAAATTTAATAACATAGTTATTCAAAACTTATTTTATCTAATATATCTTTTTACCTTCAAGCCAATTATAAATACAGTGGTTGATATTTTTACTTTGAAAAATGTATGAAGGTTCCTATACCACACGGAATACCTAACAAGCTAGGCCAGAAAGTATTAATTGTATATATAAAATGACAGACACAAGAAAAATCCTAAGATTTCTTAATATTTTTTTAAAGAACCTAAGTTCCAAATTATTCTAAAAAGGTAAAAATAAAATTAAATAACATATTAATAAGTGTTGAATTACACATTAATAAGCATCAAAAACATTTTTTTTTCTTTGAGAAGAATACAAATTGGACTAGTCTATTGAATAACTATTGATGTATTATCTTAAAACTCGCAACAGTTACAAGTTTTCAAAAAAAAACACCATTCAATTGCGTCATAATTCAATTGCGTTGCCAGCAGTGGACCCATCCACTCGTGTTCGCCGCAGTGTCCAGAGCTCGCCACGCAGTATCCACTGTTTGCTTCCGCGACTGCACCATCTTTGTTTTTGAGTGCACCTGCGCTAATAAAACGCTTTTTTCGCACCGCTGACGTCAGCGTGTTTGCGTTATTGCGCTACCTCAAGCGGTCGGCTTGCGCACGGCTGTGTTATGCAACTCATTGCTTAACACAACTGTGTTCAGCCGCTTGACAAAGCGATCGTGTTTCTTAGTTTTTATCTTGTTTCTTGGCTGAACTAGTTGTTTTACTATACTAGACCGGTTGAACGTTACAATTGTGGTTTTTTCTTACAGAACCGGCTATAAATACCTCCCTGCCGAGCCTGGTAGGGCGGGAAGGATTCGCACGCTCGGCAATCGCCGGGACTCACCGATTGCGTTGGGTGACGTAACCTTTGTCTCAGAATCTGACGCGACCTAACCAGTACGATGTTCGACTGGGAGCTCGAGGACCGCTTTGGTCTCGATACCAAGGCGATCAGTGAGAAACTCGGTCGCAAGTTGTACCTCAAACTCACCAACGCGATGCTTGTATTGATAGTGGAGCGTTGCAGCACCAACCGTTCCTACCTAATTCTTCCAGCAACTAGACTGCGAAGAATAAGTAAATCTTTTATAGGACAATGTATACGTTTTTACAACAAAATCCCAGGAAACGTTCAGAAATTAACTACTAATAAATTAAAAAAAGGAGTGAAGAAACGTTTATGTGTTAAAGGTTATTATAACATAACTGCCTCCGTAGCCTAGTGGTATAGGCGTGTGGCTTAGAAACCGGAGGTCGTGGGTTCGAATCCTGCGGGGACTCAACAAATTTTCATTGTTGTTTCCTAGTTGGTTAGGGCAATTTGGGCCTGATCACCCAATTGTCTGAAAAGTAAGATGATCCATGCGTCGGATGGGCATGTAAAAAGTCGGTCCACCCACCAACCCGCATTGGACTAGCGTGGTGGGATACGGTCCAAAACCCCTCTAATGGATAGGGGTGTATTAGGGGAGGCCTATGTCCAGCAGTGGACTATCACAGGCTGATGATGTATGTATGTATGTATGTATGTATAACATAATTGAATTTAGAAATGATAACACAACCTGGTAATGGAATGCTCGCTCGAGGCTTTTTCAAAATTAATATTTGTATTATAGAACTGTGTGTAGCTCATATGAAATTTATATGTATATTTGATTATTTTATAAGATGACAAAATAGGCTCGCTGAGTTTCTTTTGCCGGTTCTTCTCAGGTCAGAGGCGTCCTATTCCGAATCGGTGGTAGCGTCCTTGACAATCAATAAGCGAGTGTTACACTCATATATTGAATAAAGATATTTGAATTTGAATTAAAAATGTCTCCGTGGCCTAGTGGTAAGGGCATGTGCTGTAGAAACCGGAGGTCGTGAGTTCGAATTCTGCGGGGACTAAACATATTTTCATTGTTGTTTCCTAGTTGATTAGGGCAATTTGGGCTGATTACCAAATTGTCTGAAAAGTAAGATGATCCATGCGTCGGATTGGCATGTAAAAAGTCGTTCCACCCATTAACCCGCATTGGACTAGTATGATAGGATACGGTCCATAAAATCTCAGGCTGATGATGCGTGTAATATATATAAAAAACATACGCTCCAAAATAAGTAGCTTTTTTTAAAAAAGGCGGTCAAAATTTGCTACTGCATATTTTATATATTAGGTTTCATATAAAACTTAATAGATTTTATATTTTTGACGTAGATTTTAGCATCACTTTATCACATTCTTGTAAAGAAAATTGAGGCCCTGTATGGTAATATGCTTTTAGAATGCAGCACTGAATATCCCTTGCGGCAGCTTGAGGTGTATGTATTTCGTAGTTAAGGCTTGTATGACGTGGTATGAGTTATTTCATACAATACGTGCACGACGCACAAAACAGAAATGAAATAGGATCCTTCCGTATATTCGCTTAGGGATTTAAAACTGCAATGTAGTTAATGCATTTCAACTACCAATCTGGAAAGCTTACTAAATATATACAATTCGGAATGTAAAGTACTTTATAAGTAGTAACAGTTTTTTCTTCTAGATATATGTAAACTAACATTAGTCTATATAATTGAATCATCTCAATTTCGTAGTTTTTTTTCTAATCTGTACGTATTTTTCCAGGTTTCCACTTAGATTAGCAAAATCTAAATACATTTAGACGTCATGTTAGTTAGAAACCTGTTTGATGCATTCATTGTCTTTATCATATTCTTCTTTGTTTGTTTTGGTATTTAATTTAGGTATAAAATAAAACCATTATAATAAACCATCATAACAAAGGACATACAAAAGATAGGCTAAATAAGGCGACATAAAAATCGTTGCCGTTTCCGTTCCGTTATATGACCGTTTAATTGAAGGAAAGTTCTTAAGTGAGATAAATTATATAAGGATAATTATAACACTATAGATTCGAAAATGCTAAAAACATCTTTTTCAGGTTGGAGTACAGACTAAAAATATTTTACAATTAAGATATGCAAATCACACCTTAGCATTGGCAACAAGACGCATGACAACTCAGTCTATCCCGTGACAACGCCGCAGGAGAGTGTTCGAAACATCGGGAATTTGAATGTAAAATAAACGCAATAAAATCCGTAAAAAATTAAAATTCTAAAAACATTTTAAAATTTAAAATCTTCATAACTTTGCATCTTGGACAGTGGATAAAGTTTTTCAAGCAATTTAGTTCATATTTATTAATGTGATGTTAATAATATTTAATCAGTTTTTATATATTATCACACATCACACACACATCATCAGCCTGTAATAGTCCACTGCTGGACATAGGCCTCCCCTAACACACCCTCTATCCATTAGGGGTTTTGGAACGATCCACCACTCTGGTCCAATGCGGTTGGTGGGTGGACCGACTTTTACATACCCATCCGACGCATGGACCATCTTACTTTTCAGACAATTGGGTGATCGGCCCAAATTGCCCTAACTGTCTCCGTAGCCTAGTGCTATGGGCGCTTTCTTTAGTAACCGGAGGTCGTAGGTTCGAATCCTGCGGGGACTCAATAATTTACATTGTTGTTTCCTAGTTGGTTAGGGCAATATTATCACATTAAAATAAATTATAAAATAAGCGATCTTGCCTGCGTCAGATTATTTTGAATGCTGTTGATTTTAAAGGCTTAATCGGATTTATTTAAGTAGTACGTTTACAGCTTGCTTAAATTTCTTATTTAAATAAATGAGGAAAAATCTTAATAATGAAAATATAGACAGACAAGTAGATGAAGTGTCACAAGTCACAAGTGACAAATAAGAAGAGAAGTCAAAGTAATATGTTCAACATTATTTTGACTTAAATTAAGAAAATTCAATTATATAAGAACTAAGTTTATAATCTCTTATTACGCAGCAAGTGGTTTTTGAACCCAATTGATTATCGCTTTCAGGCAAGTAGGACTGTACCTGTATGTTACTTGACCAAAACAAACGCAACGTAAGACGGCACAATTCTGCTCGTCCCCTGAGACATGTATTGTAATTATTATACATAATTATATATATATATATATATATACATATATATATATATATATATATATACTTTATATTTTATTTTATCGTTTGGCTTTTCTTCTTTCAACATTTGGTATTGTTCGATATAATAAAAAATGAAGTATAATATGCTTCCACTTTCTAAGGCCTAAGGTTACATTTATTTTAATATCTGCCACAACTGTCACATTATAGTTAAAATATAATTTTTAATCGTAAAATCTCTTTATGTTTACCGTTACCTACTTAATATTTGAAGGAAGTAAAGCAAAAATATACAACCTATATACCTAATGTTGACATATAATGCGTTAAATCAGGTTGTCCCACGAAAGATAAAGGTTGGATAAAAATCGGGTGTCGTTTTGAAAGATAGCCATTGTTCGGTTTTCCTGTCCGAAAAATTGATAAGGGTTAAGTTAAAATCGATTGTGGCTTCGTAAGATATTAGGTTTCTTATACAAAGTAAAAATTGCTTAAGTTATTATCACCTAAAAGTATTTTTCAAGTTTAAAATCATGTTTCGTTCCAAAATCATCATAAAAAGATGACAAATTTAAATACTAACAAAAACGAAGTTTGTGAAATTTTACGTTTTTAATATCGACAAAATATCACAAGTTTTATATTCTTTTAATATTTTGCAAGAATCTGCCAGCAGATATATTAAGCAAATGGAAATTCCCATGTTGAATTAAATGTTACAGAAATAACGAGGGGCAAAATCAGAGCTCCCCCGTGAACCGATTTGATGCTGGAACGTCAAAATGTCGAATATATTCGAGTCGTTTGTTACGCAAATGGTATTCGTTAGGCATATTATTGTTAATGGTAACGAGATTTTAGAACGAATCCGTTTGCCTGTACGTATTTTTGTATATATTTGTAGTAAGTACTGGCATTAAAAAAATTTAAGTCACTCTACGTTAATAATCAGAAACCATAATAAATATTTTTTGCTTGCTTCAAATGTTAAAGTGATTATAAAATAAAAAATATAAATAAGTTTATGGTATTTCTTATAATCTTACCTCCTTTCAAGGAATTTTAGTAAAAATACATATCAATAGTACAATTTATTAAATTTTTAGGTGTTACCCTTCATTTCTTTTGCCATTTACGAATTCCCTGCCACCAAATTCGGAGAAGGCCAGTGATATATGGGATTCCTTGGCAAAGATAGTAATGCCGTTATATCTACTAAAAAAGGAAGTCCAGCTTCTGCCTCGTGTTGATTTAGCTGAGGCAGTGGGTACGTAATAGAAATCAACGAGTCGGGCATGACCTGCCCTTCAAAACCTCTGTTTTCGGATGTATGGACCACCTAAGTCTCCTAATTCTGAGTGACTTTAGGAGCAAACAATATGTGAAGACCTTTGAAAGCTCCTACCATACATACACTTTTGAGTGGCGGGTTCCCTCTCTTCGATCGCCCAGGGATGTCAAAATTTGAAGGAGAAGGATAGAAAACTATGTGACTGTCACTGTCACGAATTAATTGTAAATGATAATCTTTAAAATATTTATTTCCAGATACACATAAATCCTCTACCATTATAACACGAAAATTACTTCAGACGAAAGCCATTTTTCTATTGTATTGCTTGTAAAAGGAAGACGTCCAGGAGCCCTCTAAAGTATTAAAATGTCAATGAGTGAATGAATAAAGATATTATTGTATCTTTGAATTATATGCCTAACAGAAATAGAACATTCTTAGAAAACCAATATAATGCTTGATAGGATGCATAACTACCATCCAAGCGATTCACGTTGAACGATTTCAAATATTTATATACTCAAGCTATGACTTTTGAAGTTCTAGATTCAAATGCCATCTATTTGAAATAATCTTAAACTACTTTTTCACAACTTCACGTATTGAATAATGTTTTAGATACAATTATTTTGAATAACTTCTGCAGTGTGGGATAGATAAATTTGTATATTTTGTTATTTCTCTTATACTTATTATTAAGAAACAAAAGAAAATTAAAATTGAACAATTGTTAGGTAAGCAGAATAACCACGCCTGTATCATTTACGCTAAATAGCAACATATTTATGTAAAGAACTCATTAATTTAAATTTATTTATTTCAACGTTATAATTGCAATAAATACCGTACACAAAAAACTATTGAGAGAACATAAAGTAAGGTTAATTTTACTTACTTTACAGACAATCAGGTGATCAGCCCGCATGAATACACATATACACACAGCCATACATATATACCCATGGAATAATATATATAAATGTAACCCTCAAATAAAATACGTCTATACATACTTGATTATCTAAACGAAGTGGTAAACATGAAAAAGTAAAATTTAAATATGATGATAACAAAAAATGTTAAGTGGAAAACATTTTATAAACGGTTTTAACCGTCTAAAACTAAAAAGGTTTCGGTTGATTTCAAGGCCGATTTGACCGATATTTGACCTTACTTTTCGGAGATTTTTACATAAATAAAAATCATAGGAAACGAAAAACTAATTGTTTGTTTTCCAACAATAATCAATACTGGTACACACTTCTGAAAATTAAAAAATAACCTTCTGGTCTACCTACTTTTATCAACACTGACCTTTTTTAAGAATTCAGTTATGTAGGGCTTTGTGGTTTTTTAGTACTGAAAGGTGCATGTACATCAAAACAATATGCACAAATTATATTTGCTATATTTTGTTTTTAAGAGATAACAAGGCACTTCAAAATACAGCCAACGAAATAACATTTAGCTACATATTGCAGCTTTCTCTAAGTTTTTTAACATTATGCTTAAACTTACGCTGCTTAAGTTTTAAAAGATTCTGTAAAACTTATTTGAACTGCAGTATACCACTATACGAGCAAAGAATATTTAATTGAAACAATTTCAAATAAATTCACATTTTATAGCTTTGTAATTTGTAAATGTCAACTGTGTTATTAATAATATTATGTTACTTTGCTAGGTCAGACTGTATTAAAAAATAATAAAACGATCTAGCCGAATAAGTAATAAGTTTCACCTATTTTTGAGTCGTTACCTATTTAAAAAATTAAAATAATTGTTTTGTCTTTAAAATATAAATTCTGGAAGGAATCTTTGGTTTTATCAAAAAGAACAAAGTATTATAGTGTGGAAGATACAAACCGTCTCTAATGTATGTCTAAGGTTAACTGTGTTTTGAAACATTTACTTGTAAGATTAGTCGAATAATTTGAGTCAGTATATCAATTTAAATTTACTACGAACATCTTATGTACACGTCCAGATTCCTTTTCTTTATTTTTTAGCTCGATTGACAGGATAATACATCTAGAAGCAAGAATAATTCTTACCGAAATAATTTTAAATAGGCCTTTTTCTAGATAGATATTTTGTGAATTTGTAAAATAAAGGCAACTTTACATTTACGGCAGCGGTAAAGGCGTAAAGTACGTTAAATTTCCTGCCCATCATGTTACTGTTGATTGACACTTAGATTTTGGTACACTTTAAATCTCTAATAAGTTTTAAGTAAATAATTTTATTACTTTCCTACATTAACGAATACTATTATTATTATTATTATTTATACAAGGAACAAAATGCACATTTTAAAATTAAAAGATGCATGCATTAAAAAGCTCAAAAAAGAAAAGACATTAAAATGCCGTTGCAGAAATTAAGTCAAAGTTTTAAGCGTTTCTATTCGGAAATAAAAAGTTGCAGATTTTTAAGTCAGTACGAAGTACTAAATGCTCACTTAAAATATTCAGAACACTTAATGATATCGCCTCAAATGGTTTCTATTGCACTTATTATTAAATTACAAGTTCTTATATTCTTTCATTCGAATATTCTTTATTTATTCACTCATTGACATTTAGTATTTTAGAGGGCTCCTGGACGTCTCCTTTTACAAGTAATACAATAGAAAAATGGCTTTTCAATAACAGTTCAATTTTATATGTTTAAAAATTTTAGAAAAAGACATTTTCAATAAGATCCAGCGGAATAAAATACTACAAGTATTTTATACTAATTAAGAAATCTATTTGTCATTAAAGATTATTGAACACCTTACAGATTTTAAGTTTAAAGTTAGAGAAAGCCGGTTCAGTCATACTGTTACCTCTGTCGTCTTGCCAATAACAATTCTCTGAGCTTCTTGTGACACCTATACGTTAAAAGGATAGGAAACTTCAGTTTAGGCTGAGAAATAAAATAGATAAGCAAATAATTAAATTTTGTCTTCTTGATTTAATTCAGTTATTATTTTATAATTAACTATTCATTTAATAACTATTCGTAGTACGTTACACAAAAAGTAAATTCTTTTTAAATGAAATCATTTACCTAAATGCTACCACGACGCCATGTAGCACCATCTAAGAAACTATTTGCTACAGCTGCTTCTTTGTAAAATTACTAGTATAATCCATAAATTTGTTATTTTAACAGTTTGCTATTTTTATTTATTGATACAAGTTACTATTAGATTACACTTGGATCATACTAGAGTAGACTAACAAAACAATTTGAATATATTTGCATTTCGTAATTTTCCTAACAATATGTTACAACAACAATTCTGTATCCGTAGTACAAGCTGAACATATCACTTATTCAACTTCACTAGAAGAAAAATACGTTAAATAATTTGTAATCACATTTTATTTATACAGTTGCTAATGCTTGCAATACTTCTACCGACTTCATAAAATAATTTTTCTTTAATGTATAGTGTCAGTTATATAATTTAACATTAATATATAATATGTGATTACAGTGATGTTTAAAACAAATAAAACGTTGTTATGATTGCACTTTTTTCAATTTAACATGATTGATTAGCGTCTTTAAAATTATCATTCCATTTATTCGATAAGTTAACATTATTTTACCTTATGGTATAAGAGTTGTACTCGATGATTTTTTTCATATGAATTATTGAGTATATTATTATATGCCTTTGCATGTTTAATTTGTGCAGAAAGTTCAATCAAATAAATAAAATAAATACATTGCACAGAAGCCACTTGCCTTAGCCATATACAAAAGTATATGTTTAAAATTAAGTGTATTTAGTCTCTGAGGTCACCCTTAATAGTTTCTCTAGACGAGGTCACCCTTAATAGTCTTTCTAGTAGAAGAACTCACTTCCAGTGTATCTTAATGCAGCCACGGGAAATTGAGAGCAACGTGGCCGGCGAAAGAAGGGACCGTTGAGGTAAGCTAGAAAAGCCCACTTTAGATGCGCCCAGGAGGGAGCAGAGTCAGGCCAAAGGTAGTAGGCGTACTGCTATTCTTATTATCTGCAACGAGACTAGTGGAGAAACTCTATGCTTAGTAACTCAACAGGGCCGAACCGCACGTGCGGTGTGGAGGTGCCATGGGCAAAGAAGTTATTCGCTAAGAATTAGTCTGTTCTGTAAGGACTGATCGATCTCTCTTTTCTGTCAGCCCAAAACTAGATGGCTAGCAGGAAGGAGTCAGAACGACAGGCCCATTAGTGCTTAGGTAGCCAGCGTTGATGGGGATGCAGAAAACTGTAAAGTCAATTTCTTTAAGAAACCTTTTAGCCGCTTTGAAAGAATAGCAAGGAAAAGTTTATGTAGACTTGTACCAATGTAAAAAGTCACATAAGATACCAAAACCAATATAATAAGTTTTGTTGTGGACTTAGCCAAACTTATAATAACATATTAATATATAGTTTGTAATATTCTACCACCACAGGCAGGCGGCATCCTATTCATTCATAACACGTATGATCCTAAAGTTTTCGCTCTTGGAATACAAATGGAGGTAAAATATTTCTCCCAACAATATTAACTAAGTTCATGACATTAATTAGACATATTTACTTGGGTCACAATTAAAACTTTGAGTTATTTTAAGCGTATACAGGAGAAATTAATCCATTAAAATAAAAATATATCATAAGACCAGACAATTTTTTTCAAGATGGAAAAAAAATCATTGCTTTACTTAAAGGATTTTAAACTAGCAAGCACTTTGCTTTGAGTTTCTGTTTTTTGATTGATCAATACTGATATTTTTATTAAAATATCAAGTATCAAAACATCTTAAAACCCCGCAGTGTGTTTATATATATTTGTTAAAGGGTTCGGGAGACAGGCAGAAGTTAATAAAAATGATTTGAGAATGTTGGTATTTCGTAGGTTTTCTCCACTCGGCCACAAAGATGTGCTGTAAACTAGAAGTGGAAGGACCGAGTCTCTTCTAAGTCTGATGTCACTGATTTCTTTTCCTTTTGTAGCTAAAATAGTACTAGCAGCGGAGCCGAACAACAATGCTGCCGTTAGATTCTGGAAGTTTGCAGGTTCTTTTGGCAAAAAACGTGAAGTGGACCTTAACGCCAGCACTGGTGTACTCAGTGTAAGTCAGACATAACTCTTCCTATTTCCTCTCTGAGGCTGGCTATTTGCAGAAATCAGAGGTTGGAAAAATCTGTCTGCCTTCAAATTTTAATATAATACATACATAACGCCTTCAAATAGATATTTTGTTTATAATATGCTATTTTTGTTAAATTAAAATTTATAGAGCATTTGTTACAAATGAAGGTACTATTTTTCGGATGATGGATCGGAAGATTTCTTAGTCACAGATGCAGACTAAGTTGTTAAGCATTACTATGTCACAGCAAATTTGGATTCCGTCAATTAAAAACGTTTATTTATACGTTTAGTTGTGAACTTACTGATAAAAGTTATCTTAACATTATAAAAATGATATTGAACGGTAACAAATATTTACTCTAACCAGTGTGAGACAAATTTATGCGCCTTTAAATATCATATTTAAGAATTTTACTCAAACGAGAGACCTTATTGACAGCTAACTTCGTATTCGTAAATTGACACTTTCAAACCTGGCATTTTCATTAGTAAAACACCTTTGGCATATTCTGTTCGTGAGAAAGACGGCCTTTAAATTTGATATTTTTAAAAGAAAAAATTTGCAATATTTTTTTAATTCTGGTTTAATGTTGTCAAAAATATTTAAAAAAACTTTTAATTTTTTTGTCAGACAGCCACAGAAGCAAAATTTTTAGTTATAGACGTAAATCGCTTCTTAATTTTAAAATATATCTTATTTACTATACACTGTGACTCACAGTTTTTATATTAAATTATTAGACATGAATTTACATCCCACTTGTATAATTAGCTTAGCTAGTTATTTACGTATATAATGGAATGTTTTTAATTGATTCAAACGATGAGAAATTTGTTTTTAATAAATAGGTACCGATATTTGCAAAACTAAGATTTAACCATATCTAACCAATAATCACGCGTTGTGTAATAACAACGCTAGTATAACTAAATAAAAATACTTATTGTTATATAATATGGACTAATTAAAATATAATATCTAAATCTCTTTAATAGTTGTGTAATAATAAAAATTATAATAATAATAAAAAAGTAACAGTTTCTAATTTAGTTACTTGTATTGCAAACCACACTTTGCAACATTTTTTACCGTGGCCTTTCGTTAAATTTAAAGTATTGCAATAGATCTTTCTAAATATAATGTATTGTAAGAGTAATAAAAGTTGGCGTAGCCATAAATTGCTCCTTATCTTTCAATTTAGTAAGTAAATTTTTTGTAACGAATCGCTTAATTTTAGTACGCGTTTCTATTTTTTAAACAATTCAAGATCTTATTTTATACATATCCTAATAAAAGTCCATGTGAAGCAACAATCATCAAGCTAAAATCATCAAAAAGTTTTTTTTATTTAGAAAGTGAAAAGTTTAATAATATGTACATTGAAGAGCAATATGCATTTACTAAATACGAATTCCTAATTTTTCGTCAAATTTTTTTATAACTATTTTTCCTTGAAAGGATCTACAGAATATTGACATTTATAATAAATGTAGCTTCCAGAACGAGCCATACGTAGCTAAGTTACTTTTTTCGGAGTAGACTTCTTAATATATGTTGTCTTACTTCAATTAAATTACACTCAGAATTTCGAATCATTACGACTATGCAAAAAAACTTTTTTATAGTGTAAGCACTTATTTCATTTCAACATATAGCATATTTGAGCCCGTACAAACCTGCGTAAAGATTTAAAGGTACATAAGCGCTTTAAATTCTTTAAGCCATTTATGCACAGTATAGAATCAACATAGGAAAGTCCAAGCGTCAGCAAATAAAGTCAAATGTTAGAACACTCATTGTGTATTCATCGTTTGTGTGAAACTGTAACGGATCTCATCTTTATTCATGCCACCGCAAATTACGCTTTGGTCATGTCTAAAGTATTACATGCCCTATTCAACGATTTCTTATATTGCACACTGAACTTAACTGGTTTGTCCTACATATTCAATCTTTACAGTAAATGCAAGAAACTAGATAAAAATTAAAAAATTATAATATCATCAAAGTTTTAGTTTAACTAACTGCTAATTAAACCCTTCTTTATTCAATTTTATTGCCGTTTATCACTGATTTAGTTTTCTATTTTAAAAAATTTATATACGATAGTAACTTACCCTCTGGACAAAGGAGGTCAGAAGTTAGTCACCTTGCGTAAAATTTGTTACTTATGAAAATCTGGATGGAATATAAACCGACCCCATGAAACAAGGCAATAAACTTTTACAATGGCTGTTTTTGAAAGCTACGTTTAAATACATCTTTGTAAAAATTACGCTTTATATTTTAATAAAACTAGTAAAACATTTTAATTTTAAGGGTAATTTAACAACCTGTATAATTAATAAATTAAAATTTAAACCCAAGAATAATACCACTGCTGGCTCTAACGATAAAACCAGTTCATTTTGCATAGGTCGGAGTACAGACTAAAAATAATTAATTACAATTAAGATCTGGAAACCCCGCTTCAGCACTGGCAACAAGACGCATGACATCTCAGTCTACCCCGTGACCACGGCCGCTGGAAAGTGTTCGAAACGTCGGGAATTTAAAATGTAAAATAAACGCGATAAAATCCGTAAAGTAATTTTATTTAATAATGTATAATATTCGCGCAAGCAATAGAAATAGTTTTAAATCCTATGAAAAAAATTACATTAATTAGATTAAACTCGTTGTTATCAAAAGCTATACACGTTGTTTATTTCATCCAAAAGAACTAATGCCTAAGTATGCAAATTGTTGTAGTTCGTTCTGGTCCCTCCATTGTTAATTAAAACCTGCTCTGTGATGTGTACTTTTATTCTACAACTTTTCTTCCCCTTACAGAAACGATTTATCGAAAGTTGCTTAAGCGTTTTTAATTAACAGCCAAGTTGCTTTGATTTAAAATTTAAATTTATTCAAATATATTAGATTTGCAATAATATTTTTTTTACAGAACACTGTTTGTAAAACAGTCAGGGAGTCAGGAGTTTTTTTTAAAACTTTTGCTTTGAAAAAACTGGTGTCCTGCGATGCCTTTGTTAGTTCAAAAACTTTCTGCCAAGTCGAACGAAAGCCATGCTTGTGCAGACCTCGATCTTCCCCCTTATCGACTATGGTGACGTGTGCTATTTTAACCTGAATGCAGATAACCTTAATAAAATCGACCACCTCTGAATAACTGCAATCGGTTTGTTTTTAATTTGCATAAATATGATAACGTTTTAACATATCGTTCCGAACTTCAGAGGCTGCCTATCCGCCAACGACGCTCTTTATGTGCCCTGACCACTCTTTACTACTTTCTTAATTCTAACACAACGCCGTCTTAAATATCCCTATTTCAGTACCTACGTGAAGTCAGCAATATAGATTCAATGCCCCATTCACCGTTCTGACTTCACCCATTCCTCTCTAAATCAGGATGCCAATAATTTCATCACTTTTTAAAAAAAAGTGAAAGATTATCTACTATATATATAGTAGACAACTAACCAATGTTGAGACAGCCCGTTTATTATATTTTAGTTATTTTCACAGTATTATGTCTTTTGGCATTCTACTGTGGGGATATTAAAACTATTTTCATAATTGAAAAGAGAGCGATTCGAGCAGTCTATAACCTGGGCTCCAATGAATTGCTGAAAAAATTTTTACAGAAATAAATTTTTACAGAAATAAATGTAATGACTGTTTTTCTCAATACATATTAGAAAAAATTATGTATGTTCATAAATATAAAAACGATTTTGTAAAACATTGTGACACACATAATATAAATACTAGGATTAAGCATAATTATGTTTTTCCAAAAACTAGGCTCCGAAGAACAATGAAATATTTTATGGGACAATGTATACTCTTCTACAATAATACCAAAAAACGTTCAGCTTTTATCTGTAAATAAATTTAATAAAGTTGTAAAGGAACGTTTTTGTGTTAATGAATATTATTGTTGTAATGATTACTTGATAGATAACACACCCTGGTAATGAACTGATCACTCCAGGCTATTTTAAAGTAGTTAAATGTAGAGTATTATGTAAAAATTTTGTAAAATTTATTGAAAACAAGGAAAAAAAAAGTCCCGCTGAGTTTCTTACGCCGGTTCTTCTCAGATCAGAAGCTTCTATTTCCGAACCGGTGGTAAATTACTTGACAATCAATAAGAAAGTGTAATGCTTGCGCTGCATTGCACCACCCCAAGGTTGAATAATAAATAAAAATAAATAAATAAGTTATAACGAGTTTAAGAAATTAAAATATATCTATAGATATATTTTTCAACAAGCACTCTACACATTTAAAAAGATTTAAATGTGTAGTGTACTTAATGAGCATTATTAATGAAAGTTATATAAAAAAGTTACCACTTAGCATAAACCACAAAAATTGGTATTTCACCGCTAGCAAATTAGCAACGAAAATTTTTGTTTTATAACACATTCATTCAATGAAAATAATAACTAAAAAATTCAAATATAATAAATTAAACTGTAAAATATAAGATATATCAATGTTAAGCACATTAGTATGTTCAAAGGACGCTCAAAAGTCCTCCGTAGCCGTAGTTTCGTCTTGCCATGTGAGACAATTTTCCGGTTTTTCTATTTAAGGCAGCAAGTTGGTTTCTAAAATCACTGCAACCACTCGTCATTTTTTTGCTTACCCAAAGAAAGCATTTCGTTTAGTTCATGGTATATCAATAAGTAGCGGTGCTTTCCTAAAAGTTATGGGAATGTTAGGCAAAAAATGTTATTGCATAATATTTACATTAATATACAATTAATTTGACCAATTTAATACTTAACTGATTTCGGGAAAGTTTGTTGTAAGTTATAACAAACAAAAAACCTTGCTGTAAACACAGTAGATTGTAGATTGCAATCAGGGAGTTGCGATACATACGTAATTAAAGTTGTACAGTAGAACTTAAAAATGCAGTATCAATCCTTCGCAACTATGGGGTAACACTTCTTTGCGGTAGCGCTTCTTGCGACCTTTTTCTTAAGACAATTCATGCACTCACGTAAATTGTTCTTGCATAGGAATATTATTGATAATTTCATATACAATGAGTAAGCGACCCGTGGGCAAGTGGTTCTAGCATGTGCATTATAATGCTATGGTTGAGGGTTCGAATGTGTGATCTTCCAAAAAAAATATCTTTTTGTGCTTTACTTGTAAATTAATATCACGTTGATGCATAAAATATGTTTCTAAGTTAGAATAGGTGGTAGTAGTATGGTGGTAGGTCCCTTTTTTACTGGGGACCGTCTGGGTAGGTACCAACCCGGTGCTTTTTTCTGCCGCAAAGTGGTGTAAAAACACTGCTGTATCGCGGTTTGAAGGGCACCGTAGCCGCGTATTTACTAAGTAAACGAGACTTAACACCTATGTCTCACGGTAGGTAGCGCGTCGGTGACCACTTCCCATCAGGTGGCCCAACTGCTCGTCTACCTAGGCAATAAATATATATATATATATATATATATATATATAGTTTGTTAAACTATCGCAAAGATTAATAAAAAATGGAATATTTACTGCCTTAGAGAAAACAATCGACGTTGTTGGTTGTTGAACTTAGTTACAAGTTAGCTTATGTTATTACTGCGATACTAGTAACATATGCTTGCAGGAGGTTTTGCCAGCTTAAATAAATCGTCCGAGGTATGGCACTCGGTTGATGGTGTTACTCTTGAAATTGTCGACGAATATTTCTAGCTCGGGAACATATTTTAGTTGAAAAGACACAGCTTCGAGGAGAAGCTGATAGGATTCAGTTAGGCTGTGCAGCATATAGGAAACTAAACCACATTCTGACGTCGCCGATACTGCAGAGTTTAAAGACAAAAGTCTTTAACTAAGGCGTACTCCCGTAATGTTCTACGGGCAGAAACGTGGCCTCTGACTATCGGACTGGTCCGCAAGTTTCCGTAGCTCAACGTGCTATGGAACGCTTTGCTCGGAATTCTCCGTTGGATAAAATTCATAATGAATTCATCCGACAAAGAACGAAAGTTACCAACATAGCGCAAAGGATTAGCTCGTAAAAGTAGCAGTGGGCCGGTCACGTGGTCCGAGGAACGGATGGCCAATAAGCCCGTAAGGTTCTAAAGTAAAGGCCAAGGTTAGAATAACGGAGTGTTGTTTGACCCCCGACCAGGTGGGATGGGGATCTCCGTGCAGTGGGCGGTTCAAGTTGCCAGCGAGTAGCAGGGGATCAGCCGTCTTGGCATTCATTTAATAAGGCCTATGTCCAGCAGTGAACTGATTGGGGCTGACTATAAAGATGATGATGATGTGGATAATGGATATTTAAAAAAAATGTTGTTGTTCTAAATATTAAATCTTAAAAAAAATATTTTTGATACATAACTTATAAGGGCTAAGTAGATAAACTACAACGACGTTTCCATTTATTACAAAAATATATTCAATAACACAGATGAGTAAGAAGAAGTAGTTGTTTTGAATGTTTGGAATAGGTGGCGTTCTAGCAAGTAAAGGATACGTTTGTGTAAGATATATCTTACAATTGAGGTTAAGTTTCCTCCTTCCCTTAAGAAAACGAATACTTAATCTATAAACTTAAATTAAGTTTACAAAAAGTAGGTAGATAGTTAAGATGAAATATATTTAGTAATGAATCAAATCTTTTGTCTCATTTCTTTTCAAAGCCCCATAATTAATCACATTAAAATAATTAATGCCATCAACGGCATGCAAAATAACCTTAAGTATATATAAACATATATTTTGTCATAAGTCTGAAAAATCGTTATAAGCTGGAATCATCACAACCATCTCAAACCACTGAGATTTAAGTCTCTTGTTTCAACCACTTAGCTAAATGTTAGTTTTATGTATGTTTGTTAGTAAAAAATAACAGTTATGAAAACAAACATATTATTATAACGTCATCTTTGTCTAGTACGAACTAATCATATCCTGCTGTTCTAGTATACGTGTCGTGTTGATGTTTGTATTGACAAAACATTACACACCAATACACATATCTAATAGGCCCACAATATCGCCACGCAATAATAAGCGCTGTTGTGTGAACTCTGTACCTACGAATTTAAAAATAAAACCTATATATAGATTGACATTTAATTTTAAAATAATTGGGAATGTACTCAAGAATGTCTGCGTACAGTTATAATTTAAGATGAATTTGAACGTTGTTTCAAATAAATGTAACAACTTTTGTATATAAGAATAAATAATCTATTATATAATTAAACTAATACATTATCGGGCTTAGTAACAACCCTGTAAAAAGTAAAGTTTTTTAAATATATAAAATTTAGTTACAGTTTTATCCTAATAAAATCATGTTTTTAAATAAAACTGACGGTTATTCGAAAAACATACAGAGATACAGACATATACCAACTTAGTCTGCCCGTGATCATGGATGCTGAAAAGAATCCGAAACGTCAGGAATAAATATATTGAAGTAACGCGAAAATCCGTAAATAAGTGGATTTTAGATTTTATTTATTTATTATATTACTAACCTAAAATTGTACAGTATAAATAAACATTATCCCATAAAACCAACTAATTGCTTGACTGTGGAGTTAAAAATAATCGACTCATGTAAGATTAAAAATAAATATTCTACTCATAAAATTTACTTTATTTTACATTAAATTCAAGACATAGTTAAAAAGTAGATATATAAGAAAGATAATTGAACCTTGATTATAAACAACTAATTTAAAAATATTGCACAAAACTGTATTAGTGTTGTCTTTACTATAATCCCTTCTTTTCATAGGTTTACTTTATTCATATAAAATATATTTTAAACACTTGATGGTTTGCATTGCATATTTCAAGTTATGCTTAGTAAAATTAATATTATTTTAAACTAGAATAGCTAAACAAATGTCCTCAGCTTTTTTCCGTCTCAGAAAAGGTTTAATTCATCGTCATTTTATTAAGTTACGTTTAATTGCAACTGAATTGAAACAATAATAAGTATTAACAATTTTCAATTTCATAAACTTGTAAACAACACAAGTTGTTATTTAAATAAATGGAAATTTATTTAATTATTTATTCGTCGTCATATTTCACAACCTCGTGCGAGTAAATTGCAAACGCTACTGAAACCGTAAAAGATTGACTCAAAGTATATTTTACATAATGTACTTTTAAAAAGGGCCTATAATAAAATCCGTAAGCGCACGTATCTACAGTAACCACTTTAATTTAAAAAAAATTGAAAGAAGGTACATTCAAAGATCATTTAAAGTTAAGTGTAAGTTTACTTAAAATTTAATGCAATTAAAAAAAAATCATTCGAAGAGCACAAAGCTCAACATATACATTATATAACATATACATTACATTTTATTAGATGAATACCTTAAAAGATGTTAGAGATTTAAAATGTAGTGGCGATAATCACGGGGTAGTTTCTAAAGAGGACACGTTGTCGCCGTATTATATTGCCTAAAATGGTTATGGACTGTTTGAAGTCGGTCATATTTTTTTTAAATTTCACTTGTTATACATCTGATGACAAACGATACACCCTTCCCATAAAAATCACAGCGTAAGGTGCCAAAATTTCGCTCGTCGTCCTGAATCTTGTTAACTCATGGTAACCCAGTATTTTTCTAGAATAGAATAGTTCTATTTTTCATGGAAAATGAATTTTTTGTATGTGGGCAACATTCAAAATTGTTTTTCATGAAGGAACCTAAATCAGTGATATTAAGGTTTTGTTGGTTATAATAAGTTTTTTTTTATGGCATACGCAGGCAGAAGAGCAGTCGGGCCACCTGATGTTAAGTGGTCACCGACGCCCATAGACATTGGCAATACCAGTGGTATCGCCAACGCGCTTCCTACCGTAAGACATAGGGTGTTAAGTCTCGTTTACCCAGTAAATACGCTGGCTACGGTGCCCATTAAACCGAAACACAGCAGTGTTTTCATATTACTGCTTCGCGCCAGAAATAGGCACCGCGGTGGTACCCACCCAGACGGTTTCCTATAAAATGGGGACCTACCACCGGTAAAAATGGGGATCTACCACCTGTTGTTTGAATATGGCAAATAAAGACTGTATTTTAAACTGAAAAACTGGTTTCAGAAAAACTGTGACAATTCATATGGATTTCTGTACTAACGGCATTAGAAAATAACTTCCAATGACCGGATTTTAGTAGGTGCGCTAATTATCGTTTTTTCGTTTTCTAATTTCATTTATTAGTGAATCAGTAAATCTGTTAATTATAGAATATTGTTGAAGCGCATGACTTGATTGACATTAATTGAGTATTTATTGACCATCGTGACTTGTAGTTAATTAAGTATAATAATATTAAAGCCAACTTCACTACGCAGATTAACCATAATTATCGGTTTTTTTATAAAAAAAATTCTAATAAAATCTTATTAAAAAACGAATGAAAGTTGAAAGCTATGAAAATTCATGATTGTGTAACGTTATTATTACTCGTCGTTATCTTAAATGTTTTGCATTTGATTATGGAAAAACAAAGTTTTTATAAGCTGACTAAATTTAACGCATATATTTTGTTATTAAAGTAAACTGTTAATATATTTTTAATTTATTTTTATATGGTAATATATTTTTTTGTTCAACAAAGAAACAGTTATTTTTCATAGTTCTAGTTATTTAACAAGTGAAATTGTAACCAAAAAATATGACCGACATTAAACAGTGTTTAACTATTTTGCGGAATATAAGCGGTGACAACGTGCCCTCTGCAATTTAAATCTCTTATATCTTTTAAAAAATACACTTTTTTTTCTGACGATATCGTGCTCTGTGGATAAAATCTTTTAGAACATACAGGGTGTGGCTCATTGCCACAGGCTCGTCTCCCACCGAGTGACTTAACTGCACCAACCATGCTGAATCAGGGGCTGCCCACGTGGGGCGAGGCCTCGGCTCTATTCGGACGCTTTCTTAAGGATATTTTTTATAGCTCGAAGAGCTCTAAGTGTCATTACTACCACTACTTAAAGCGTTGGCGCTGGGAGAAAAAGTTGTGCAAGAACCTACAGCATCGCTTCTATCTAATATGGTGTTAACACCATATTAGATAGAAGCTAGCAATAGCTTAAGCTATAGTGTCATAAAGCAAAGGGTGTGTAAGTTCGATCTCACCGGTAAGGCCGATGTCATGTGTGTGTGTGTTGTCCTACACTACTAAGAGTTGGGTGTGTGTTCTACTTTTAGGTGTCTCAACCTTTTTTGCCTTAAGAGCGTTATTTAAATTCTTGTATTTAGCAAGAATTTTGAGCCAAGCCATCGCGTTACCTATGGCAGCGAATTGGGTGGCGGCATTATTAAAGTCATCTAAATCAAATAGATCCAGGAATTTAATAAAAAGTGATGCATGTTGATAGTCAAAAAGGTCAAAAAATACAATAAAAATGTCATGTATGACATGTTTACATAAAATAAAAATATTTTTTTTCTATATTCTTACACTATTTTACTTTAAATGAGCTTTAAATACACAATGGCACGAAATTACAGCTAAAACCTATCGTTTAAAAAAGAATGATCAAAATTAAAGCGCTCCTACTGGAGCAACGAGGTACGATTAAAAAAAAAGAAAAACCTATACTTCGAATTGAGTATCCCCTTCTTTTGGAAAGTCAGTAAAGAATATACTTTAAAAACCCGATGCAAAATAATATTTTTAAAATACAAAAACTAGCTAAGACTAAAAAAGGGCAAAGGTAACTGTTTTTTTGGCTATCTAGGAATTGCTCAATTTAAGTTTTAAGTTCCGTAAAATTAACTGTTATATGCAGCCTGATATTTTTAATAACCCATCTTTCAAAATTAAAGTTAAAGTCGATATTATTATTTTTGGTTAAGGCTTGATCGATTGACTAAGAGTGACAAAAGAATTGGGGTCGTATTTTTTTGTGTGTTATTCTTGGTACTATATCTATAAATTGAAGAGTTTATATTTAAATAATTGAATGTCCTTATTGTAAATTAGCAGTGCGGCCATGGCTCGGCCCGCATTTTTTCGATTTTAAGATTAGATTCTGGGGTAAAAGTAGCCTATGTTTAAAAATAACATTACTTTGTAGTAGTAAAAGAATATTTCAAATTAATTTAGTAGTTTTGAAGCTTATTTAATTTAATAAATGGGAAAAATAATTATAACATTTCGATGTCCATGGGCGTCGGTGACTATTTTTTATCTGGTAGCCAGACTGCTTGTCTGCCTTTGCAGGTTATTGAAAAAAACAATACTGAAGACAATTTGTATCCAAAGAAAGGAGTAAGTATTGCCCGTTATGGGATATCACTGCACAACGTGATTCCAGATCATTCAGCGTGATTGTAAACGGCATAAATAAGTGTCTAATCATGATTGTTTATATTTGGTAATATTTATGGTCCATTTCTTTAGATATAAAGCAATTTTGTACAATCGTCCTAAATTATATTACAAAAATTCTTATAAAATACTGCAAAAATTTTTTCTTTATCTCTTTTTCAAATATTATTATTAGAATGAATTTTTATACTATTCAAGTTTTCCTACTTCTCTTCGTTTTCTTATATTTCTTACACTACACGTAGATATAAATAAAGTAGATTAATATGTATAATACATATATCATAGTGTTGAATACTTTGATAAACTTAGAGGTTTCAAATGTGATGTCGTAGATAAAATCATATCTTCATTTTCATTGCAAACGCTGCCCTCACGAAACAAATTTCAATAAATAATAGTTTAAAAATACTCTTTTATAGAATCTTCTACTTAAAATATAAATATCATCGAAATTGGTGGCTTGCAACAGGAAAGGCCTATGTCCAGCAGTGGACAAATATACATTAATAAATTTGAATTAAATGTGCAAGAAGAATATATTTTACTATAAAAAAGGGTGGGGGAGAATATTAAACAAATAAAGGTATAATCTATCATCATTATTATCAACTTTAAAAACTGTAGCTCGATCGTAAGCTAACTTTTGCGTTCATAAAATATTTAAACGTGTAAACTGTTATACAGGGAAAATATTGCTCCACCGGGAGTTTTGCTAATTCCGCCAACAATTTAAGCTAAAGTAAAAAGTTTTAGCAAGGTAAACTGCTTTCGTGTTGTTTTATGTTCAGAATTTACGTAATGTAGTCACTTAATATTAAAACACTAAATACGCCTCTTTAAGCAGACATTTAAGCCCTTTACAGAACACTAGAACCTTGTAACAAAGTTTATTATATTAGTACGCCGAAATATGTTTTTTCAAAATTACTAACGTCAGTTCATATTTGCCTAAAGAGATTTCACAAGTGAATTATGTAGCAACTATAGGGGTAAACAACAGTAGTTAGTGTTCTAACTTAAAATCGATTAAATAAAGAAGCTACTGCTGTTTTGAGTATAAGCTTCTACTAAAGTTAGTTTAAGGACATTCATAAGACGTTGGTCCGTACTGTAATTTTAGTTTTTATACAATATGAATATTCTTTATGATGATACAAAACTTTTTAAACGCTAAACTTTATTTCTGCTAAGATTCGCTTAAAGAACTTAACTATAGTAAAATTTACATTAAAAATGTCGATTAGTACCACTTGGCTACAAAGGCAGTAATATCATATCATGTAGGCTTTATTGTTATTAGAGGAATCGAGAAATAGAATCAATCAATCAATCAATCAATCAAGTTTTATTCCTTAAACATGGTACATAAATGATATACATACAGTCTAGAATCTCACATGTTTGCCTAATTAGGCATGCGAAAAATAATAGAATAATTTAAGTTATACATAACATTAATAATTAGAACAGTGTATTAATACAATAATTAGGAATCAATAATATCTACCTACGTTAAACTTTTAAAAAATATTTTATAAAATTGATAACAAGTAACTGAAGTAATTAAATGACAAAACAAATTGTTACAATGATCATTAAATAATGAAATAAAATAACATATTCATTCTTCAGCATTAATACAATAATAATAAAAGTGTAATAATGAAATGAACAGTGCAGATAAAATATAGAAGAATTATTTCTCATAAAGATACTCTTTACGTCATAGAAACATCTAGTCAACAACCATTTTTTGAGTTTGATTTTGAATTTAGTAATATTTTTCTTTTTTATTTCAATGGGAAGTTTATTATATATGTAATGCTCATAGCGTAGTAGTTTTTATGAAATAGTGCCGTTTTGGTATTTCATCTAGGACCAGTCTATTTAAATTTCGTGAGCTTCGAGGTAAGATTTCAATGGCTCTTTATACATACTTCTATTTTTTGGACATGTACACATGTTTCAAAAATATATAATGACGGTAAAGTCATAATATTTAGAGCCCTAAATAATGGTTTACAAGAGTCAAACCATTTAACTCCACATATTGCCCGGATACATCGTTTTTGTGCTATAAATGCTCTGTTTATGTTCGAGCTATTGCCCCAGATTACTAATCCGTATCTTAAAATTGTGTCCACGTACCCATGATACGCCATAACAGCAGTTCGATCTGAAGATATTCTTCGTAATCTGTTTAAAACATATACAAATCTATTAGTTTTGTTGCAGATTTCATCTATATGAGCCTTCCAATTACAGTTTTTATCAATAATTATTCCTAAAAAATTTAATTATTTCTTTTTCTTGAAGTTTGTGATTATTAAATGATATATTAAGATTAGGTTTGTTTTTATTTGTACCTCTAAAATGTATATAATTAGTTTTAGAAATATTCACAATTAAATTATTCATCTCCATCCACGACACGACATCTCTAATAGCACTTTTAATATCATCTTCATGTTTTATTATATTGTTATTGCATTTGCTTCTCACAACTAATGAAATATCATCTGACAACATTATACATGGGTACGTCGTTGAGTTAGGTAAGTCATTAGCATATATAATAAATAATAAAGGACCAAGAACGCTTCCCTGGGGAACTCCAGAGTTTTTTATTGATAATTGGGATCTATGAGATCTCATAATATTTTTGTGGTCCAGTCGCATAATCTCAACATATTCCGGTCGTGATGTTAGGTAAGATTTTATCCAATTCAGGGTTACACCTCTAATTCCATAACAATCTAGCTTTTGAAGTAGAATTTCATGTGTGACAAAGTCAAAAGCTTTTGTCATATCGAAGAATATCGTTGTAACATTCTTTTTGTCATCAATAGCATTTGTAATCATCTTTATTAGTTCGAAGCATGCTAGTGTAGTTGATTTATTTTTGAAAGCCAAACTGTTAATTTTTATGATATTGTTTTTGTTTAAAAATTTCAAAAGACATTCTTGCATAGCCTTTTCAAATATTTTAGAAAAAATTGATGATATAGAAATAGGACGGTACTTAAGTCACTTTTTTCACCTTTTTTGGAAATCGGCTTCATTAGAGATAACTTCAGTTGTTGTGGAAATACACTGTTTCAAATCAAAGATTTATTAGGTAGGTGAGAATAGGAGCTATTTTGTTTTTTACAAACTTAATAACTTTAACATTAATTCCGTCATATCCTTCTGTCTTGGTATTTTTAAGCTCATGAATATATTATTTACTTCTGAAATCGTTACTGGTGGCAGAAAAATGCTATTACATGGGTTGGGGGAAGAATTCAGTAAATTACTACATTTTTTATTGAGTGGACATGCATATAATAGTCACTAAACGCGTTTGCAATACCTGTAGGACTTTTTATAACATTTTGGCCTAGTTTGATTAAATTAATTGTATTCTTATGAGCCTTACCTTTAGATTCAGCATTGATTAAGTTCCATGAAGATTTTCCAACATTTCTGCTGTTTTCATTATTTGTATGTAAATAATCTTTTTAGATGTGGCGATACAATTTTTTATTATTTTTGCGTAGGATTTGTATTTATTCTTGTTTTCTTCTGTATCCTTTCTTTGTTTAAGTATACCCAACTTTCGCTTAGTTAAACCTCTAGTTATCCATTTCTTGTTATTTCTACAGGTGCTTTTCTTTTCCTTCACAGTTGGAAAGAATAAATTGTAGATTAGAAGAAAAATTTCTTCAAATTGTTTGTAAGCTGTGTTTATATCTTTACAGTTGAAAATTTCGTTGAATGTGATGTTTTTAAACTCTTACAAAATTTTTTAATATTACCGAATTATATTTTTCCTAAATTCCAAAAATAAGATTTGTTAAATTGCAATGCGTCCTAAATGTAAAAGTGGGCAGTTTCATGATCGGATAAATATAAAGTTTTGACATTAGTGGTAGAATTTTCAATGTTACTAATATTTGGTCAATACAGCTCGATCCACGTGTTGTCTCTTTAACATGACTGTGTAAATTAAAACTATTTAAAATATCATAAAACCTATCTTTCGATGAATTATTATATTTTAAAGTGTTAATATTTAGATCACCAAATATAATAACCTTTTTGTTTATATTGTGAGTTAGTTTTGCAGGTAAAATTTGTAATTTTTATAAAAATATGTCCGCATTTGATTTTGGTGTCCGATAGAGGCAAATAATATAAACATTATCTAGTGGGATCTCAATACCGCAAACTTCAAAATGTTCTGATTCCGATACATCTGAAATATAACTCATGTTATTCCACTCCAAGATTTCTTTTGCCATAATACAAACACCTGCCCTGTTTTATTGCGATATAAAAATATATATATATAAAATTCGAATCATAGTCATAGAGTCAATAATAAAATTAATTTTTCGGCCATATCCTCATATAATTCTTAGTATTATAAGCATCTAATGTCAAAACGTACAATTTTTAATTAGTTTTATGAAAGAAGCTATATTGTCATTTAGAGTCTATATATTCAAATGTGGGCTATTTGTAACATTTAAAACATACACTTTACATTTAATAAGACCATGAAGCACAACACCAAGATCATTTAAAATTTTGCCAGGATTTGTGTCATTTGCACCTATAGAAAGTACAATTTTGTCTTCAGTGTTTATTTCTTTAAGCAGTGATTTATAATAGTTCAAAGACTCACTACAATCAGAATTTGGTTTTAAAATGATATAACTTATATAGCAAATTGTTAGTCTTTTGTCGGTCTGTACGCAAAATATTTGCAAGTCCCATTGCCTGTTGGTCTCCTAAAATTTGTATAGTTCTCTTATAAGGTTGCGGCAATGACATTTTCCTTTTGTATATTACCTTTTATGTCATGTGGCTTATTAGCAATCTCAGATCTACTACGATAGCTCCATTATGTGGACATATTTTTAAGCCGCTTTGGTCATTTATTGCAATATTTTCTTGTTCTAATGTGGTTTTGCTAGTTTTGGGTGTTTGTTCCTCCAACGTAATTGTTAATACTTTTCCTATTTTTCTTTTTGTGCAGAAGACCCATAACAAAGGTTTGCAAGTATCTTTGAGTTGGGCTATTGTTTTTCATGCTCTAAATTTGTTCTTTTAAGCGAGCTGTTTTCGAGTAAAAGATTTTCTATTTCTGTATTAGCACTGTTTAATAAGCTTTTAGTTTTTCTAGTTCTTCTTTTACAATTTCTAGCTCGAAATTATAGGCTGTTGATATATCAGGAAGGCTTTTAATATCATATTCAAAGTCAGATAAAGATAAGCATGGTGTACTAGACGGCTTCAAACTTTTATTATTAGGTCTTAGGGTAACATTTAGTATAATACGGTGATTTTGTATGCATTGTATTTCATGTCTTTGCTTCACTGTATTTCCCTCAGAATGGAGTACACTAGGAGAGTTTATTGAAGTATCTATTCTTTCTTTCTGCGTGCAGATAACACACTTCAATTTTTGTTTTCTTTCCTTAGACATGATATTAAATCTTTTTAAAGAAATATTAGTACAATCTAAATCAAATTCTTTGCTACATATACTACATTTTAGGAAATTAATTCCATTTATTTTCTTGGAACACTTATGACATACTTTTTTGGATAATGAATCCATATTTTAATGTGTAAAGAGATTTGATTATTTGAAGATTAACAAAGAGATCTTAACGTCCGAAACATTAAATTATTTATTTCAGCTGTTTAAAAGTTATATTTTATCTGCAGCTCTTTATTTCTTAGTTTATTAATTAAAACTGTTGATTTATTATTAATTATATAAAGATAATTTTAAAAGTTAATTTTAAAACATGGACCAATTACCAATATATACGTTGTGTTCAAAATTCCGTCTATGTAAACAAAGAGCAATGATAAATAGGAAATTGCAGCAACGTATATATGTACATATAATGTTGGTAAGAGCAAAGTAATTAAAATAATTATTATCGACACAACAGAATTATAAAGGTAAAATGTTATTTATAATTAGTTCTAATTTCAAAAAAAAAAGTACAAATCAATATTTCCGTAAAATTTTGATTAAGAAAACATTTTTATAGACATGGTAGTCTCTTATCAAAAACGTTTAAAGCGTTTTACATTTATCTTACTGAATAATAGATCCTTGATTACCTGAATCATAGTTCTTACGCAGAGCGACTGGGATCAAGTAAATGTTATTATTAAAAAATATATAATGAATGAACTTATATTGGAAGTTTTAGTTGAAAAGTAAAGTATAATAACTAATAAATTACCATTTGAAACTTCTTGCCATTTCGGTTCCGTAGTGATAATTTAGGGGTTAAAGTTTTGTAGTGTCTGAGTGCCTTTTAATGAACAAAAGAGGTCAGTTTGAACAACAACAATTTGCGTATATATTTTATATCCTGTCCCGATGGTGCCCTTTTAACATTGGACTGTCTATGAAATTACCATCATGGTAATACATACATAATTTGAATGTCTTATTTAATTCGTATTTTTTAGTATATTTTAACATATTACAAGATTTGTATATGCTTTTAAAGTAAGAAATACGCGTTTTTCATTAGCTTAACATCTGGTATGATAATAATTTTAAGTCAAAATTTTTACTACAACTTTTATGGCGAAAATTTTTTTTATTTGATTATTAAAGGTATGAATCAAGCAATAGTCATGCTATTTCATAAATATTTAAATTATAACACTCTAATATATTTCCAGTCACTTTATAATAAAAAACAAAGAAAACTCGTAATTGCAAGTAAAACCTATTTGACTTTAAGAGATATTATCTAAAAAATTATCATCTCTAATGGCTGTGAAATGGAGGGAATGCGGTAAGTCCTTGCAATTACCTATGACACCTTGTTAATTGCAGCGCCCCAAGCTATTTACGACACATCTAGCTCAAGCGTTAAGATCATTTAGTGGGGTTGGAATACTTAAATATATTTTAGATTAAAAATTGCATTTAGTAATTTGAATTTTTATGCGAGTTTTTGACATTTTGTGCAGTAGAAGTCTTTTACAGGATTTACTTTTTGTCCCAATATTTTTCGTAATGTTAAATGTCTTTGCAGAATAGCTTATCAAAAAATTTCTTCTTTTGCAACAAACTTTTAATCGTCATCAGTTCAATTTTTTGTCGAATTGTGGTCACTCTAAGTATGTCATACATTGGTGGGTTTTTATTGAACCACGAGAAGCATGCGGTTTTGTAGCCTTTATAAAATATTTAAGTTTTAAATACCCCAAACTCTTATACCGTAAGTCCGAATCAGTTTGATACTAATAACGATTGTTTTCTAAACTTCGATATTTTATGATTAATTGATCTCTTTTTATTCCTTATTGAGCTTTTTATGTGAGTTTTTCGTCAAGTTTAACGCTTAAATACTTAGCAACATAGCTTTAGGGTAGTTTTAGTTTTTAAGTTACACGGTTAGGTAGTTGTCTTTGCTAAAAGTAGATCGAGTTCGGTACATCATCAGTTCGAAATTATTTCATGATACCGAACTCGAAAGGCTACGACGTGAGGTCAGTCATAACACCAGACAAAGCTAACGCAATCCGTAAAGCCCCGAACTAGAAAAGTCTAGGACTAGACGGGCTGCATCACTACTGGCTGAAGGGATTCGTGGCGGTTCAGTAAGAGACTTCCTCGGGCAGTGGTATTGGGAAATGGAGTACGATACTTTTTATATAAGCGAGCGGATGACGGCTAGGAAAACAGAATAGGGATACGTAGGGAATCTTCCAGGGTGATAGTTTGAGCCCAATATTGTTTTGCCTCTCCTTGAATCCTCCTTGAGGCTTTGGGTGGAGGATTTCAGCTGCGGCAAAGAGGGACAAAGGTGACCCAACTTATTCTACGTGGATGATCTCAGTTTTGCCCCAATCGCTCTCATCTAATGGAATTGTTAAAGATTACTTGTGATTGGGACCGGTCTATCATCACGGACAGAACGACACTGGCCACAAGCTGATATCGTGCTGATGGACTGGGACTGTTAAGGTATTTTGCTTGACATCACGATGTCATTTGACGAGAATCTCGTGAAAACCGACACAAAAAAGATACGAAATAATCTTGATCTGGTTCACGAGGTGACATGTGGGGTCGGATGCCGACCGAAATTATCCCTATAGTCGTTTCTGCAAACTGGTTAATCCCAGAGAGCTTCGCACAACACCTGAGACGGCTAGGACTCCGTGACGGACCGCTTCTAGCTCAAATGCAAAAAGCGGTGCTTCAGGACACTGCTCGCATCGTCCGCCGGTTCCTCTCCCTTTCAACCTAACCTTCGGCCGTTTGGTCTCCGCTGCCGAGGGCTTCCGTCTGGCTGAGATGTATCTATATATTTATTGTATGACTATTCGTATATTTTATTTATTGTTATTAAATTTCCCCTCAGCCAGATGAGAAAATTCTTAAAAAAAACGTAATAAAGCTTTATTTAATTTCATACACACTTTAAAAAATACATAAATGACACAAATTACGAAGGCTACAGCCGAAGGTTGCAAAAAATGCAATTATAATTTATAAAGTAATTGAATTGAATTGAATTAAATCAATTACAATTACGAATTAAAACTAAGACGTGACGATTGCTCGACGATCGAACCAAAAGTGACGCTCCCCATGAGGCTCCGTCCGGTGTTCAACTCGCTTGCTGTGTAAGCATTCCGAACCGTGGGACGGCGATGTCGAACATATCGCTGAATAAGCGATATCGTGTGATCCGAATGTGCATCGGGGTGGTCATCGCGTAATCGATTTCCAGCAAATATGAATGTAACACAGAATTAGTTAAAAACAAAACAATGAAAAAAACAATATTAAGGTAAAAACATTTCTATATATATATATATAATGTTAAAAAAAGAAAACATAAGTGAGTTTGAACGCCTAAAACCCCTAGGTAAAAGCCTCCTTCAAAGAATTCCAGTTTTCTCTGTCTTCTTCCAAGTTCAACCATCTTTGTCCCGCTACTGCTGCTACTGATGTCACCCGCCCATCTAGCATGAGGCCGATCTCTCGCTCTTGTACCCCGTGGTCCACACCATTCTATTAACCTTTTGGTCCATCTGTCTTGTTCATGTTCTAGCTATGTATCCTGCCCATCTCCATTTTCTTTTAACGAAAATTTAATGCATGTATTATTTTTGTTTTGCTGAAGTTCGTGTTTTTACTTGGTCCTATAATTTTAGCGCTAAAGAGCTCCTTTTGATTCTTCTTTGAGAAGTCTGGATTTTATTTTTAGTTTTGCTGTAAAATAACCATGTTTGGCAGTCGTAGGTGAGACAGGGCAAAATTTCACAATCAAATACAATTTTTGACACACGGCGGTAGTCGTGATTTAAAAATATTTGTGCGGGCCCAATACTTTTTCCATGTGAGTGCTATTCTGCGATCTATTTTTTCAGCATTTCTATCTTTATGCATGGACACTCTAGTGGGGTATTATTTGCTGAAATCTCTTTTCTGTGATGGTTAGTCATGACTTTCGTTTTTACAATATTAATTTCTAATCCTACCCTTGAACTAACTTTGTGGAGATTGTTAATCACAGACTGAATATCTTTTGAGGATTCTAAAAATAAAGTTATGTCGTCTGCGAATCTCAGATGGCTAAGAAAGTTGTCATTAATATTAAAGCCTTGCTGGAACCATGGTAAGTTTCTCATTATATATTCTAGAACAGCTATGAAGAATTTTGGGGAGAGTGGATCACCTTGTTTGACACCTCTATTTATGCTGAATTTCGCGCCAACTCTGTCTTATTTTACTGTGCTTGTGCTATTTCTATATATATTTTTTAAAATATTTATGTATTTGCCATCAATTTTTTGCTCAGTTAATGCTTCCCAGATGCTGTCATGAGGTATAGAGTCGAAAGCTTTTGTGTAATCTATGAATGCCATGTATAGGAGTCTGCGAAATTTTCAATATTTTTCGATTACCAGGTCAACTACCTGAATATGGTCGGCTGTGCTATAGCCACTTCTAAAGCCGGCTTGTTCTGTAGGTTGAAGATAGTCAATATTACTTAAAATTCTTTCAAGCAAGGAAGATGTAAACAGTTTGTATAAACTAGGCAATCAATACTATTATAGGACGATAATTCCTAATATCAGTCGAATCTCCTTATTTATACAGTAAGATTATCTCAGATTCCGTCCATTTTTTTGGAACAGCTTCTTCGTCTAATATTTTGTTCCAAAGAATCGTTATAGGGGATACTAGAGGTCTTTTGCAATCTTGATGCATTCGTTTGTGATTCCGTCTGGTCCTGGACTCTTTTCTGTATTGACTTTAGTAATATGTTGAAAGACTTCTGGCTCGGTAAATTCTTGAATAGGTTTTGATTTTTTGTTAATTGTAATAGTGCTAGTTTGTGGCAGGTCTTGCTGGCTGTAGTTTTGAATAAAATTGTGTTGCTACATTGATAATTTCCATTCCAGACTTAATTTTTGTAGCGCCAGGATGGAGGGATGAGATTCATGTTTTTAATTTATTTAATTCTTTATAACTTTTTTTGGCGGTTGTAGAATTCTCAAGATGGGTTTGCAGGGTCTTCAGTCTGTAATTAGTACAACATCTTTTGGTTTCTTTATTAGTTTGTTTATAAAGCTCCTTTAATATTTCTTTGTCTGCTTTGTTCAATTTGGATTGACTTTGTAATCTGTTTTTTCTTCTATTAGCTTTAGGCCTCTTCAGATAGTATTTGGCGCTTTTTGATCTCTTGACCTGCTTCACACTTTGTAGTATGGATTGTGTAAGTTTTCGGGAATAATCTTCCGCATTAACATTTTTAAAAGTCGCTTAAAGGTATGTACTTATTGAGAGAATCAACGTAAAGTTCTAGGTCCTCCAAATTGTTTAGCTTGCTTGACAAGTTTGAAAATTTTTTCTACATTTTTTTATTGTTTTCAGATTTAATGTAGCTTTCAGAAGTCTGTGATCTGATTCAAATGGAAATAATGATAATACGTTGTACTTTCACATGCTTTCAGGATATGTCGGAGCGTGCATTCGGTATCCCTCGTATTTTGGTGACACTTTTAGTTGCTTATTTTTATATTCAATAGTCCTATGCTCTCGTCGAAATTTGAACTGGTAATCTGGCATTATGTGTTTTTCGTACAATATGGGAACTACTCTACACAGTAGCAGTTCTGCCACCAGAGGTTCTCTTAGGCAGGGATTCTGAAGAAAATAATTTGTTAATCTAGCTTCCATTTTTTGTTGTTTCTCAATTTACGTTAGACTTGTTATGGACTATTTCGATCTCAATTTCGCTATAACCTCATCTGCCTAATACACCGTTTGGAAATACCATCAGAGCCTCTTTACTAATCTAGCAAGATGTACTATGATGTATTCGGTTTCAGAAGTCATCCAGCGCCTCCTTACCCGAAACCTTCAAATTACCATTGAGAAATCTTATTAATACTCTTTTACCCTATTACCTATTAATAAATATGGTAAATACGAAAGTTTCTATGTACGGACAATTGTTACTCTTTCACTCAAAAGTTACATATACTTAAAATGAATTTATAAGAAACTCAACAATAACATAGCTGATATATCAAAATAGTTTATAGGCTATAATACATAAATGACATAGTGTTTTTAATTTAAAATATAATAAAAAGTGTATTGGGCTTATAATATATATAATTAAATATTATATATTTATAAGCCCAACTGTGTTGGTTGGGTGAAATGGTTATTGTTTCGAATAACAATTATAATACGGTTGAAATCGCGGGGCAAAACTAATAATTTTAATTGTTGTAAAAATTCAACAATTGGTTAAAAAGCGTATTTATTATCACTCAGGCTAACTTCTAGGGTTACGAAAATCATTTGTATATTTTTTTCCAAACCACAAAATCCACCAACACGACATACGTGGCAAATCAAATTTCGCTTCCAAATTGTAACCGTAATATTGACGCGGGAAATTTGATCTCTGATGCGAACTGATTTGTTGTCGAAATGCTAAAATGTCGAACCAGATTCTCTTTAGGTCATTTGTGATGCAAATCATATTCGTTAGGTATATTCTTAGTAATAGCATTGAGTTTTTGGAAAATTCCTACAGGACTTTGTATAAAATCAGTATATTATTTTTGTACAAAGAGATGTGTAATTTCAAAGCTGACGTTGTTTTTTTTTTTAATTTAGGTTGTTCCTTATTTAGTTTAATAGATGTATTTGTTTTAGTTATAATATTAAATATATTATTAAATAATATTAATTTTTTTTCAAGTTAGGAATCAGAAAACATGGGCGCGCCGTTGAACCTGTAGCTTCAATAGAACAAAATTTTGCAAAAAAGGTTTATTAAGTATGTTTTGATTTCATTTATTTTGTATAAGGAAGGTAAATTAACCTTGTTATTTTAAAGATAATTTTTAGAAAAATATAAGAAAATAAATGTATAATAAAAATAATAAGAAAAAATAGACAATTTTCAATAAAAAATTGTCATTCGCATGTCGGCTTGTGTCTACGTGTAGGAAGACTCATCGAAAAAATGTACTGATCAGGGCCAATGCTGTGATAATTTAAAATAAATTAAAACGAAGTAACGGTTCAAGGTCTTGCATAGAATAATGATATACATATCCTCTTTTATGTAGTAATTGGAATAATAGGCTATACGTGATCTAAAACTACGCAGGCTTTATATGCATATAGCTATATAAATAATTTTTAAAGAGTTATAAAACTCCAAGTTTTTACGATAATTTACCGCCATTTAATACGTGTATATTATTTCCATGTTACTCCTCACAAGTTTTAGTTTAAGTTATAATGAGGTCTGCTTCCTATCAAAGTCACAGTCTATTTATTGGTATCAAATAATTAAATAAAAAAAATCAATGCTTTCTAATATTAAATGCCATTGATTTTACTTTTCCTAATTGTTTGCCTAGATTGTTGGAACTGTGTGTTTACTTCAATCAACTCAGGTTCAGTCACGCGGCCAGTGCAAATTCTATAAGTTGAGTTAACTTGTCAAATAAGTAGTATGTAAGATATTTTCAAATACGGTATTCTAAGTTTCGAACTGAAATGAAGTTCCCTGAACAAGATTTATTTGCGACCGACTTAACAAACGGGGAATTGACAGCAACATTCGCTGTTAACAATTCGCAACTGCCAAAGTATTGGAAACTTAACTCTCGAAACGAAATTCGTCTTCTAGCACTTTAAACTTTCGTATACATACAGTAATTTGCAGTCCGTTCACTGTTTATATTGATGAATAACAATAATAATTACAGATTTATATTGTGAAGTTTTTATTTTTGACTAGCTGCGACTTCATCATCCTGGTAGTATATGTATATATAAGCCAGCCCATTGCCACTTCAGCTTGCTAAAAAACAATTTGCAAGCTGAAGTGAAGCAATGGGCTGACCACTTAGGTCGTAGAGCCAATAACTGGCTCTGACAGGCTGAAACGACGACGATATATATATATATATATATATGACTGCCTCCGTAACCTAGTGGTCATACCAGCCAATTCAAAGCTTAGCCAGAACAAGCAGATAGACAGGCAGACAAAAACTTAAAAAATGTCGTTGTATATCACAATGTCATTATGTTAAAAGGTTATTTTGATGTTATTTTAGTATATATTTATTATATGACACTAGTCACAAATAGGGACTCTGTGGATTCAATGAAAATTATTTTTATATTAGTTGTTAAATACAGCAAATACTTTCGTGCAGACAACGAGAGGTTCATTTAATAAAAAATATTATATCTTTTTACCGCCTACGATGGCAGACGACCAGCTGGGCCACCTGACGAAATGTAGTCACCGAAGTGTATCATCAACACGCTTCCTACCATCAGACGCCAGATGTAAGTAATATGATGGCTACGGCGCAATTCAAACCGGAACACGGTAGTGTTTAAACGCTACAGAAAAACGCACTGCGTTGGTACAGCCCCAGATGACCTCCTGTAAAAAGGGAACCTACCTCCTTCAAATAATATAATTTCTGGCTTCACCCCAAAGTTTCACTTGCGTGGTTGTGTAAAGTTGTGGTAATGATGGCGATGATGACAGGCACATAATATTTTAGTTCAAATATTTTGCGATTCACGCGAGAATACCTTGCAGATGGCAAATTTTTTTACGTAAATGAAACTTTTTATTTTGTAATTCAAATTGAATCTTATAATTATACTCATAATTTAAATTATGAGCTCGTATGTAACGGTAAAGTTTCGTTAACATTCAATAATCAGTTTTTTGCCTAAAAGAATAACCAACGTATATCCAAACATTATTTATTTGGATTATATGATATTAATAAACTTTACGATATAGTACTTAAGCATATATTATGAACCACAATAAGATTTTAAAATATTTATTTATTATACAATCTGAACTTAGATTGTATTTGCAGTTTTAGTTCTGATTTAATTAAAACGGAAATAATTTTTATTCGTAATTTTTCTCGGAAAAACTTTCAATAGCCTTATTCCTTTGATTAATTATTTTAATCATTATATTTTCATCTGCTAGACCCTCTTCATATTCTGTTTATGAATAAGACAGCCGTCAAATGCGATATGTTAAACAGGAAGGAAGGGACATTTGATTTAATCGAGTCTTGATCTGTGAATCCCAATCATGTCAGTATTAATTAGAACATATATACAGTAAGATATTTGCTCGCTATTGTGCTTTATCTAAGATACATTAATAAGGGCCAAGAGCCTTCTCGCAATAATTGAAAGGATGTTTTAAAATAATTCTTGGATTTCCTTACATAATAAAAAATATTAAAATCTTATAAATATCTGCTAAGGATTGAAGTTTGTAAAATAAATAGAATATATATATAGAAACATAAGTTAATTTTTATGTCGATTATTTACACACTAGTCCAATTCTGAATAAAATTTAAAAACTGTTCTCTATGAAAATTCTGTATTCATAGAGAACAGTTTTTATCACATTCAAATATTTTTTTATGCTACATCCGACTTGTTCTACGTTGAAAGCTGTGGCCAGCCCATAGCTTTCAACATAGAACGAATACACGAATATTGCTATGTTTTTGTATATGCAACAAGCAAATATTGCAATTATGCTCTATGACATAAGTAATAAAACTTCTGCCAAAGGTATAAAAAGGATTTAAGGAAGACCCTTATATCGAATGTTGTTTCAAACTTAGCCTTCCGTTAGATAGATAATAATTATAAAGGTGTATATAAATGGGACTTACATTTTTTATTCAATTGCAAAAATAAGCCTAAATTTACTAATTACTACAGATTGAGTCGCCTGCTATTAATATACTTTAATACTGTGATTCTCAGTAACTTATAAAATTTATTATAAAAACAAAAATACTGGTACGAATTTGGAATAAACTGGAAGAAATTGTACGAATCTGCCCCACAACGGGGCACATACGTACAGTGTCGGGGGTACCTTCGTACGCTGTGGGGTAGTTTTGTACGTGTTATTAAAATAGCACATATAAATCAAAATTCTTTTATTAGCATTGAAATTAAACAAAAAAATTAACATTTAACTTTTATTCAATAAAAATAAAATACTTTTCTTACGGATCATTAAAAATTACAAAGGTTTTCTTCTTAAACAAAACTGAAATGGCTTTTCTTAGAATTAACAAAAAAATATTTACTTTCATCTTATAATAAAACATAAAAATGCTTCATTTTCTACGTAATTATCAGTTAATTTAAATTTAGAATCAAATTTTTTAATATTTGGTACAGATTAACACATATTGTAAGTTGTCTTAAATTAATAAGATAATTAAAAGTATTGAACAGTAAAAATAGAAAAGTCTGCTGAAAAGGTAAAAAGTTTCGATGTTCTAGAAGTATAAACTGTTGGAGGCTTAGGTTGAGGAAGAAACATTTCAACTTTAGTAATATAGACAGTATGAATATATTCAACATTAGGATAAACAAATGTCCACGATAAACCTGGCTTCTTTCTTAGATAAGTTACTTTAAATTCAGTTTGGCTATAGTGACTGACAACTTTTCCTACATATTAAAAAAAAGTATTTTTCTTAGGGATCCTCACTAAAATAAACGAACCGTTTTTAATATTCTCTGGTGTTACATCAACTATCAATTGGCTTCTGTTCATTTCAACATTTTCCTGCTCAGTTTCATTTCATCTGTGATAGAAGTTGAACTCTCTTGAAAGCTTAAATGATATCCATCGCTATAAGATTCAATTCTTTTTGTGTTTTCTCGCAAAAAATCTTAAAATCAGCTAAACTAAATTTCATTTGTCTAACCCTAGCCCTTCTTTCCTGTTCCACCTTTTTCAATTGCTTTTCAATTGCTTTTCGTTGTGTTTCTCTTCAATTAACTTTTTTTCGGGTGTATCAGTATAAATTCGTTTTATTACTTCTAACAACAGTCGGATAGGGTCGAATTGCCTCTGGTGTCAAAACTGTCGTTAAAGGAGCTACTCTTTGATGAATTATTTAAAGCATTTGGCTGCGGAATAGGTGCTGAATCCTGTGTTCTAGAAGTGGATGGTTGGCAGACATCAGAGGCACTTGGCTGCGGAGTAGGTGCTGACAAATCTTCAAGGACGTTTTGAGGAGGAGGCTCATGTTCTACGTTACCGAATGTATACACGTTAGTTGGAGCAAAATCTTCGTCACTGAAGGCTTATTCATTAAGAGGCCAAATTCCGGGTCTGTTAAAACCGCTTGTGATATTTTTTGCCGTGAATAATTCGAAAAATGCTATTTTCACAACTTTGGCATGTTGTAAATTGTCATTGCTTTGCCTGGTGAATATATGTCAATTATTGAAAGCAATTTTCAACTTTGATAAAAAAGGTCCAAAGACCTACGTCAAGTGGTTGAAGGCAGTGAGATGTATGTGGTGAAAAGATAAGTAAATTATGCCATTTTCTTTGGCGTAGTAGATGGCTTCGAGCGAGACATGACTTTCATGATTGTCACACAACAATAATATGTGGTTTTCTTTTGTGCAGAGAGTATACTTCTGGATATGTAGACTAAACTAAAGTAATAAACATAGACGAAAATATCACTATGTATCCAGCCACTTTTATTTACCGTTCCGAGACTTCCTTCGGGTGCCCCTTCGAGAAAATTATCTTTATAATAAACGATTGGAAACATGAATAGTGGAGGAATGGTATTTCCACTGGCAGATATAATACCGCCAAATATTATAGGCTCTCCTCTTTCGCCTGATACTACTTGTCCGACTTGTTTTTGACATCTTGGAGCCAAGACTTTTGTAGTAGCTAACAAGGTAGATACACCTGATTCGTCTAAATTAAAGATTCTGTTAGCAGTAAATGGATGTCACTCCAACACTGTCTTCAAGTTGGTAAAAACTCGGTAACCGATGTTTTGTTAAACGCAAAAGATCTGGCCGCGTTTGTGTTTTCGGGTTTGCGTAAACTCTTTCTTTCCCTGCCATCTTATTTTCTTCCCACTTTGCTGGATATTTCAAACTCGAAGATTTGGCATACTCATATGCTAGCTTTCTTGCTTGAATCGTCGTCAGTCCATAATGCGTCTTACAGCATTTTATAATATAATCATTTAGCAGTTTTTCTTCTTCCATTGAAAAGACTTGGAAATTTGTATATTTAGAGTCAAATGTACGACCGCTTGACCCATCAGCATCATTGCTATTCCTGTATTTTTTTACTCGGCTTTCTAATGTTGATAATTTCACATTGTACTTGTCCGCAGCTTTTCTACATGACAATACTCCTTGTAAAACATCCTGTAATGCTGATTGCATTAATTCTTCATTCACATCTTGTCTACTTGTATTTTTTGGTTCATATGTCCACACCATGTTTCTGTGAACCAATCATGAAAATCAGGTATTACAATACATATACCTTCATCGACCACAGCAAACACACAAGACAGAGTTGATGCAAACATTAGTAATTACTAACACTAACTAAACTACTAATAAACACTATCATATTAAATCGTAGCAACTTTCAAGTTGAAGCAAATTCGTACGCGTCAAAATATGCCCCGTCTAGGTTTGTCCAAAGGTACCCCACTAAGTAAATAACAACAAAATATAACCTCTTTTAATATTAATAGGAAAAGTACAAAAAAATATTGCAAACATATCCTAAGTATATTTTGCTGGTTACTGACAGTGTAGTCTACACAAAAACTTATTTTATCTACGGTAATAATAGACAAAGACATTAATCAAAAAATTACTTACCGAGCGCATAAACACGTTCGTAACTGTCACTTCAATCCCACTGGTCGGAATGGTGCGATACTACGTTGTTATAAGGTTGGTAGCTTGACACACGCACACATACATAAGCAAGACCGTACGTCGTTTCTTTCAAGTTTTATTTTGACTGTATGAATGTGCTCCGCGTACGAAGGCTAACGACCTTCCCCTACGTTGCGCTAATTAACAACTGAATACGTGTTGAACTGTAAAATATTTGCAGCACATTAAATGGATACTTTAATAAATTGGATAATACGACCTCGTCCACGCGGTAATATATAGAAAACAATATCAATTTTTTTTTCTTGAAGGTGGCCTAGGTCACTCCTTATTACCTCAGATAGCTTTTAGTGAAAGTCCTCTTAGAAACGAACGTGCTATTCCAGAGATAAGAAGACAGACCGACAGGCAGACAGGAAAAAATAAAAAAAAAACTTGTTATTTGTATTTCATTTTATTTCGAATATTGCCGTCTATCAACGTTTTTTAGGTTCCACTGAAAACCAGCGATTGCGAAGCTTATAAGCTTTGTGATGTTACGCTGAGTGGACACCTTTTTATGTTGCATTTGTATATTTTGTATTACTTTTATATTGATATTGTTCTTGTATGAACTTATGTACCAAAAAACCTTTTCCTTTCTTTCTTTCAATATCTCACAATGTAATTTAAAAACGGACACTCCAAGTATATTTATTTGTATTTATGACAATTAAGAACGAAGGATAGAAACTAATGTCTAAATTTTCCGCGTTTGGAGCAAGTTATTTTCGCTTTCTTTTATGATCTAATCGGTCAAAATGCCGAAACTTGTTAACAACTTTGGCATCAATTAGTTGGTTTGTTCATAGATACATAATTTATAATCGATAGTTAGATGTTGTTTTATGTTTAATTACGCAATAGAGTACTATAAATTGATCAGCAAAATGGCAGATATTTAAAAAATACGTATATTTTATAAGATTCAAAGTTCTTCTTTTTGCCCTCTTTCGCGTTTTTCTTGTGATAGAATCGTCTGCCCAACCGTTTTAGAAGTTTTTATTTAATAAATTCTGTAACCGCGAGTGTATAAGATCGCACTTGGCATCTAACTTGTAAGTAATCAAAATATGCACGCCTAAATTATCAACGCATATATTTATATCATCATAGAATTACCGCACACATTGCAAATCACGCAACAAATAAGTACCTCATTAAAATTTTAACGTGGTACTATTTTGTCTGACATTAATTATTTATAATTACCATACGCTTAACAATTAATATAAATGAGCGCGAGCTAATTCAGGAAATTTCTGTAATTAAATGTTAAATTTTGATTAACGATAACGCAAACAAATTATCGTTGTTTTCTCACCTGACATGACTTACAGCAGATCGTGGGTTCGAATCCCGCGAGAAAACAACTTAGTGTTATACTTCTATGTTGAAATAAAATTGGGATACTATTTTTTAGCCATTTTTAAATAATGAGTTGTGCTTGCGTCAAACATGAATTTAATTAACACTGATAATCCCCATATACACGTTTCACAAGGAGCTACTCTATTTTCTTATATTTACTATTGATCACTTAAGTTTTGAACGGCGTTTTCAATGGAAACAAGATGGATGGATTTTTCGACGCAATTTTTTTTACTTACCAAATCACTAAAATCGTAACATAATTCCTTTTTTAAAGAATAAATTAAAAGTTTAAGTATTGTTACTGCAACGTTTAAGGCACACTCTAGGATGAAATTTGTCCAGACGTCAATGGTAATTGTGCTAGTGTCAGATGTATAATAATTAATTATATTTTAAATCGATAAATGCAACAATTGAACGTAAAAGAAAGGCTTTTTATGAATTTTAGGTTGATGGTTTAGGTATATATTTTAATGAAAAGCAATCACCGTTAGATCTCAATATATTTTTTTTTATCTTATGTGTGTGCAACATAAATTATTTTAAAGGCATTGTAATGCATATCATATAAGTACTAGGAACAACCATAGACTACCTCTTCCAGCAACTACCCAGCAAAGAATATCTAAATCTTTTACGGGACACTGTAATCACTTTAACTGCAAAATGTTAAGTCTCGGAAAATGTTAATTTGTTAAATTTTTAATGTTTTTATGATAATTTACTCTGGTAATGGATTGCTAGCTAGCCTTTATATTACGTGTTAGGTTGTTAAGGAAACCACCAGAATTGAACAAGAGTCCTTCGATATATACAGATAGATATAGTCTGTGTTGCCCTTCTTGAAAGGCTACGCCACTATCACCGTTTTGTTTGTGTTCGAAGAAAGATCGGCGACACTACGGTGAGTCTTTCCTCATCCCATGGCCCCTGCACACCATATCTGTGGTGCGGGGCCGCCGATTGCCGGAGGATAGGGAGAGCGTCTTGTGTGCTTTAGAAACCGGAGGTCGGGGTTCGAACTTTGCAAATTTGGGACCCAACGAATTTTCATTGCTGTTTATTAGTTGGTTAGGGCAATTTAGGCTAATTATCCAATTGTCTGAAAAATTAGATTATCCATGTGTCGGATGGGCATAAAGTCGATCCGCCTACCAACCCGCATTAGAACAGCGTGATGGGATACGGTTCACAAATTGAAAATATCGAGCAGTGGACTTACACAGGCTGATGATGATGATGAAATATTAATATTTTTTTCCGACGTTTCGGACTCTTCACATCATATATGGTAACGGGCAATCGCAAAGGCGTAAATAAAAAATAATAATTACGGCTTGTGAGTGTAAACACATAAATCGTAAATCAGTCTAAGCTGTTTATTTTGAATCTGTGAAATTTAAATATGAATAGAGAGTTTTATATTTAGAAGAATAACTAAATATTTAGAAAATTTCTAATATTAAAACATGTCTATCACAAACAAACATATTTTTCACATTGTTTCACTTAGTAATTTACTCAACTACGCGAAAATATAGAAAAATATTTGTGATACTCTTTTTAATAAGTATAACTCGATTTCAATAGGCATATTACGTCTAGCTCTTTTAAATAAATAAATCAGTTTAAATTAATTCTATGTTTCCAAATTAATTAAATTCAATTAAGTAGACGTTATATTGAAAAGACCTACATAAATTAATATGAGCACAGTCCCAACAAGGGTGCGTCGCCCGTCTCAAACAGCTCCACGCCGTTCTGCCACCGTATTTGATTACGTCAATTTTGAAAAGCAAACAATAGTAGTTGTTTGAACGGGAAAAAAATAAAGAACCTTTATCAGTTTTACTGTAACTTTTAAAGTTTTATACTCAGAACGAATTATTTTAGTGTAAAACTTTATGTATATTCCCGCATTAATGTTGGCATTTTAAGAATATTTTGATTTATTTGTAGCTAATCTGAATAGTAATAATATAATAATAAAAATCGAGTTAGTTACGAATTCCTTTAGAAAAGGAACCTCAATTCCGCGAATTAACAAGCGAATTATAGAACAAATTCAAATGTAAGAAGCTTATAGTAATGTGCCTAAATAAATATTGATTACCAGAGAATGAGCAAACTTTGGGTCTTATTAATTTGAATAAGCGGATGAAAATCGGATCGAATCAAAGTAAACCCAGTTATTGTATTTTAACGAGACCTATGATATTTTGATATTTTGATCTTTATTAGTACGAATAATGTTTTTGTAATATAAAATTTTTGTAAATGTACATATATTTTGTTAAGATTACATATTTTGAATGCGTTATTATTTAAAATTAGCCCAGAAACTAATATTACAAATATACCGACCTATACCTAGCATGTAAACAAAGTCTAATGTTAAACACTAATGGCGTTAAAAAATTAATGGCCGTGATTAGTATAAGTTATTTTCTCAAACAACTTTTACGTTTTAACTAACTATGTAAAAGTAACCTAAAAATACTTGTCAGGTGAGCAATTGCGTGCTAAACACTATTTATCTTTTATAAAAGTCAAATAGCACTTTGCTGACATAACATTAAAATAAAAAAGGCATGCTAACAACACATAACTTATAGATATAAATTAGTATTTGATTAAGCATAAAAATAAAGTAAATTAACAGGATGGTGTCAATATTGGAATAATATCAGTATTGATATTGATAATACAGTATATGTTGCAAAGCCTAAACGTATCCTCTCGTCGAGTTGGCCTCGCGATGAACTTGGACAAGACGAAAGTCATGTTCAACGAACATGTCCTCCCGATCGAAGGACAATGATGATGGCGTTACTCTCAAAATTGTCAATGAGTATGTGTGCTTTGACCGAAAGGAGGGTTCAGATGGGATGATCAGCATTTAGGAAGCGTTCCAACTTCGCCGCCGGTACGCGCAATGATTGAAGATTTTAATCAATGCGTTCTCCACGCGATAATCTTCGGGGAAAAACGTGGCCTTCGATCGCGGGAGTGGTCCACAAGATTATCGGTGCTCAACGCGCTATGGAACGCGCTATGCTCCAGGAGTATCTTTGTCGGAAAATATTCGTCATGAATTAATCTGGCAAAGAACTAAAGTCACCGCCATAGTGCAAAGGATTGGCTTGTTTAAGTAGCAGTGGACCGGCCACGTGGTCAGAAGAATAGATGGGAACAGATAGGATGCCTATCTTCGTGCAGTAGCGGTTCCAGTTGGCAGCGAGTAGCAAGGGATCGGCCGCCTTAGCGTTTATTGAAACAGGCTTATGTCCAGAAGTAGGCGGATAAGGGCTGCTAATGATGATGACGAATTAATAAGGTAGATTCTAACAGATTGTTTACGAAATTTAAAACCAAACCGCAGCACTAACTGATGTCAGTAAACTTTATGTATGTGTGTAACACGGTAGTACTTTCACGCTCAAACTTTATATCAGATATAAGCACTGCAGCTCTTTAGGATGGTACCATCACCCCCAAATAGCCCTCTGTAAAATTGAGACTACGAGTTCTTACATCTGTGTGTGGCGATGTCTTAGAATTAATTTGATTCCTGTATGGTTAACCGATTTCACTCGAAGAATTTATTTACTTATAAGACAGTTAAGTTCACTCACATTAATCATTAAGGCTCATCATTTCACAAATATGTTAATGGTATTTGGCTTTTCTTAGAACAAAGGACTAATATCTAAATGTACAGAAATTTGTTCTAATTAATTCTGACATGATTGATTTCGTAAAACAAGGCACATGTTAATTAAAATTCTACTACTTACTATTTATTAATTAGAGTTTCAAGTTCTCTTTGTTTAATTTACTAAATTAAGAATGAAACGAGTTTTGTTGTTATTATATTCAATTTAAATAAGTATATTCAATTAAAATTATTTTTGTATATAATGAAAGGGTTACCATTTCATTATATAATCAGAAGTCTTATTTCATGAATAGCCAAATAAGAGATCAAATTTTTTAATCACTTCAGTACTGCCTTCGTTAAAAGTGTTATTCAAACAGAATACTTTTCTTTACAGATTTATGTAGCTATAGACTTAATTTTAATTGCTTTTAATATTATAAAAATTTGCAGCGTAAAAAAAGTTTCATTTCAATATTAAATTTATATTATAAGATCGGAGTCTAGAAAGAATTCCTACTTGCGATACGCCCTTTAGGCGTGGCCAATTATTTATCTAAACCCTGCCCGCTTCAACCTTCGTCAAGTAAAGTTATGCGAGGTAAATACAGTCAACATTTTCCTGTCAGTGAAATTCCTCTCCTGATTGCTTTCAACACATCTTGAAACTTACAATTGAATAACGTTTTTTACTTTTATAATCATAATTTATTTTCACACATACATTTTGTCTTTCAACTGGAGTTATTATTGTATCAAAATCAAATGTATCTAATAAATGCCTTAAAGTTAGTTAATATCCTATGGGAATTATTTCATCTTCATTTGTATTATAGGAGCGAAAACTTTAGGATGATTTTATATCACATCACAAGTGCCATGAATGTACGGGACGGCTGTGATGGTATTTTTTAGGCACTACATATTATGAAATGTTTGGATTAAGTAACGTTGTACCTGATATTAATTTGAAATGTTACTCATTTCAACATTCGTGATTCATTGCGTAAGTAAGATATTTTAAATTAAATCTTTTATTTTGAATGTATGAAGCATGGAAATGGTGCTTTGTGTCAATTATTTATGTATTTATTTACATTTAATTTCGTACTTTAAGTTACTATTGACTTATTAAGTTACATAGGTGCTACTTTTCATTGAATCAATTTAAAATGTTTACGTTGTAAATAAATTTTTGTCCATCCCTTAAGCTTTAGGGCACATGATTATGATTTTTTTTTCGTATTCCGGAGTCAACTGCAACTGACATTTTGAGGCAGGCTTTAATCAAAACTTATTTTAAGCCGCTGAAGAAGATTGGTCAATTCCACCCACCTGCCATGTTTAATAAGTTTCTCTGCAAGATCCAGGAGTGTATAAGCTAGATTGTGACTGCTGCCTCTCTTTTATTAAAAAAACAAATCGTAATAAGAACCCGTGTGAAGGAACATATAGCTGACATCAAACATAAAAGACCCAACAAGTCGGTAGTGTGACTACACCTTAAATTAAATTTGATCGACCTTAAATTCTCTCTAACGAACATCATTCTCGATTCCTACCAAGGACGATCCGTGGGGCTATTGAGATTAGAAAATATCAAAATTTCAATAGAGAAGATGGTTGGGTTTTACCGCCTGCTTGGGACCCCATAATTAATAAATTAAAATTAAAACCCAAGCATAATACCACTGGAAAAGGTTTGAAACGTTGGGAATTTAAAATGTAAAATAAACGTGATAAAATCCGTAATAATTTGTGTAGTATTCGCGCAAACTAAATAATTTATTATCTTTGTTATTGATAGAAATAGATTGTATATGTATTTTTTTGACCTCGGTTTAACTTGTTTCACCAAATTAATCCGCAATAAGTTTTCAGAAGTTTTGAAAAAACCACACAGTTAGTGGTTGCTTTATGATAAAGAGAAATCATTTATCTTTATTAACCGTTATGAAACCCTCATGAATCCTTATGAACCCTATAATCTTATGAATTGCAGAATTACTTCTTTTTTACCGGTATAAAGGCTAGCCCAAATAACATTTACATTAAAATAAACATACATTAAAACCTAGTGTAGAAGTCCCAGCACCTAAATTCTTTACATTTTCTGTTTTATTTCCAACGTCATCTACAATGCGTCTTTTATTTCAATATAAAACTGGTGTATGTTAATTTTAGCACCATAATGATCTATACACTTATACAACTAAGCTTTATATCCCCATCAGCGGCCTCGATGTTAGGCTCCACCGCTAGCACCGTTCCAGCTATTAAAGGAAGAAACATGGATTATGCCTTGCCGTATTTCCCCTCCTTCTACGGCCCTTTCAAAGTTAAATACGTTAAAGATTGTAAAAAAGTTTTATCCGTTTATCTTATCTTGATATAAAACTAATAGAATGTGTATAGATATTTTTGACGGTGTTAAGTGTCGTCGTTTACCAACAAATAAATGGACTATGTCGGTGCCTCTTTTTCTCTGACGGATCACATAATTTCTGACCGGCCGTGGCTAGTAGGACCGACAAATGTTAGGAAAGCGAAATTCTTGAACGGCATACTCAAAGTAACCCATTGTTGTGTGGGACGACCCTCCACGCGATGCAGTGACGACCCTCCACGCGATGGAGTGACGACCTGTGCAAACATGCAGTGAGTGGATGCAGGTGGCGTAGAATTGTACCTCTTATCGGCACATGTTTAGAGGTGGACTTCTAAAGACTGATATGACTATGACATGATAGTAAAACTTTAGGAAAATTAAAATTCCTTAAAAGTTATTTTAACGTTATTATGTAATTAGTTCGAAGATATTTTCAGCTCATAATTAAATGTTTTAAACAATTAAATACGATATATGATATCGTAAATTAAAAGAAGAGATTGCCATGCCTCCTCGGCTATAAAAGATACTTTTTTGTTAGAAACTTTTACCAGTACTAATAATAACAGTAATACCAAAACTACATTGAAAATTGTTCCATGCAAGAAAAATTATTCTCGCTCATTATTAATATAACATAATCAAAAAATCAAATACGTTGTTTAAATTGCCAGCAGCTCTTTGAGGCGGATAGCAATTGACCCTTGTTGGGATTGCGTGCATATTAATTAATGAAGCTCGATTCAATATAACGGCCACGTAATTGAAATGATTTTTTAGGGGAAGGTTTAGGTACTCAATTACTGACTACGAATGACATCGAAGTCTGTCCACGGCTTTTCCCGTGTTATTTTTAGATGTTTCAAATGGATTTCTTGTCGTTTTCTAATGGTGCTATATTTCAGTGTAAATCGGCACAGTAGTTTGTGAGTTTATTTATCACAAACATACACACAAAAACAGTTTATTCGTCTTTATAATATCAGTAAAGATTAACAACAATAGATATGCAAAAAAAATTCTATCGTGCGTCTGATCTCGCCCCGGTAGCAAAACCATTCTAACCAACCTGCCTAAATATCATTTCTATTTTAAAAACAAATAAAATTAATACTAATTTAGTGCACTACAAGCCAACTATTCAATTCTGACATTCCAAATTATCTTGTAAGGATGTCGAGTATAACCTAATTCAGAACATGATAATGTTTTATTTTCTTAAGTAGTTTATTATATGCGAAATATTTTTTCCTATTAATATTGAAAATAAATTGCATAACTCAGATACAGAAGAGTAATTAATTTCATCATGTAATCATCACATCATGCGCAGGGGCATGGGTGTCCCTTGTTACGTGCGCAACCTTAAACTGCAAATGGATCTGGAATTACCAACTATACAACAACATTTAAAACAAGCTTGTATAATAATGAAAAGGATTGCAATAGCTGTCCAACCCTTTGTAAATCTTTTACTGCCATCAACAGGACCAATGAAATGACGAATTAATACAAATAAAGATAATTTGACGTAAACATTCCTATATTGTGGTATTAAATAATATCACAGCCTATAGACTAAGTTATAATCCAGGGCTTTAGAACTTTTAAATTCGACTCACCTTCAATAAAATTTTTGATCATACTAAATTTGGCCTTTCTATGTATGTTATGGAACGCTGAAAGAAATTTGACATAGTAAGATACATCGTAAATATAAGAAAATCAACGGAAGAACTGATGCCAAATACGTTAAAGTCTACCCCTTAAAATACTCTGAGCTGCTTTGACTGCAAAAAATTACAAAGAATCGCGTTCGAATTGAGAGAATAAAGTGAAATTCAAGAAATGCTTGAACCGCAAGATGCAGATTTGCCTAAAATCCACATGGATCTTTTTTTAAATTTGTTAGCTAGGAATCTGTAAATTACCATTCCTTTTTCACGATTTCAGTATTTGAGGTATAGTTACGGAAAGTACCCCCTGCGAATAAGGAGTAATATAACCTTTAATGTATTAACTATTTCCCTCCGTCATATTGTACTTTAATATACGATATAGTATGTTTAAATATAAATAAGTATTAACACATAATTGTATACACGCCGTCGACACTCGAGAATCATGAAACCTCTATCTGTAGGCTAGCCATGACAGGACATGTGCCTATAAATATTGCTTTGGTTTACCTAACATGTAGAGATACCGTACACGTCACTCGATCCGACTTTGAGACGCTATTTTCCTCCGGAGGCGCCATCATTCTGACTGGTGACTGCAATAGCAAGCACAACCGATGGAATAGTTATACCATAAATTCGTGAGGTCAAGTACTAGATTATCTTTCCGACCTATTAAATTTCGGTGTCGTGGCACCGTTTAAGCAAACACACTACCCCGACGCAGCGGATCACATACTGAATGTTCTTGATATTACTCTCCTCAAAAATGCCAACCTCACCCTTAGAGGCATAGATGTTATCGATGATCTTACCTATTATCCTTAGATTAGGACCCACTGACTCCTCAAACACCACCACCAAAACCACAGTCTACTGGCGCAAGTGTCGAGTCACAGCTAGACTGCACAAGCCCAACCAGTTCTAATGAGGCAAACCTCGCTGCTAATGCACCCACAAGACACGTCTAAAGTGTCGTCGAGGTCTCCTCGAGGCAAATCCCAGTAGAGAAGATCTCCCACCGGGCCTTGCCAAACGGCATCAAGGATCTCTTGTGATGCAAGAGGGCGGCGATTCGTGCTTCTGATTGGTATCCGACCGAGAGCAACCAGGGATAGCTTCGCTTGGAAATCAGTCTAAGAAGGGCGTAGCTGTTTGCAGAAACGAACGGTAGATTGACAATCTCAGAAACATGCATCCCTCCCATGTTGCATTCTGGCGACTCCAAAAAGCCTAAAAGAGTGTGCCCCCGATGCCGTCACTCATCCAACCCAATGTTCCTCAAGCGTTTCTCGATGAAGAAATAGACGAATGCCTGGCTGACAGTCTCGAGGTTCAACTCTAGCCCATCACTCAACCGGTCAGCGCCACTCACCTCCACAAGGTGGAGAGCAAGGTTGACCGGATGGTTCAACAACCACCTTGCGATATAACTTCACCAGTAAGGAAAGCAAATTCAAGGAAAGCCCCGGGCACCAAATTAATCTTCTTATCCTGATATATATAATGCAGCTTTTTCCAAGGGTATTTTTCCAAAAACTTGAAAAGAAGCTGAAGTTATATGGTTCTTACCACCCGGCAAACCACATGCCCTACCAACTTCCTATTGTCCCATAAGCCTCTTCAAAGGCTTTGGGAAAATGTATAAACATCTCACCTCAGCCCGCTTACTACACTTTATGGAGTATAAAGGGCTTCCCGCCCCAGTACACCGCCTTTCGGGCTTTTCGGTTACGGGTCATCACACGGGAGCTTATCCTAGACGTGGCGAAGGCGTTTGATAAAGTGTGTAACATAAGCATGTTATATAAGCCCTTCGGGCCACACTTTATCAAACGGCGTTTTACAGGTGGTAGGTACCCTTTTTTCAGGAACCGTCTGGGTTGTTCCCACCGCGGCGCATATTTCTGCCGAAAATTTAGTGTAAAAACACTGCTGTGTTCCGGTTTGAAGGACAACATAGCCAGCGTATTTAATAGGTAAAGGAGACTTAACATCCTACGTCTCACTGTAGGTAGTGCGTTGGTTATCGTCGGTTGGTCGGGTCGGTAGGTTTAGGAGGTTTTAGGATATAAGATAGGAATATAAGGTTATGATGTAAAAAAACCCTCGGGGCTGAGTCAACAAATATAGAGGTGAAGTCTGTGCACGCTTAAAGTTGCACAACCCCTTGACAAAGAAGCCAAACGTTGAAATAAAACTAGTTTGAATATTTTTTATAAATCGAAACTATAGATAAAATAACTAACATCGCCTTTATATGTCTACACGTTAATTGGAGGAATTGAAAAAAATTATATCCAAGTTTAAACCTTTCAACAATAAAGCAAATATACCTCTTTGCTTTCTTTAGATATTTTAATTACTTTTCCTTAGTGCACATAAGCGGTCTTCCTTTATATTCCAGTTTAATCAAAAAGCAATTTCGTATCGAGCTCGACAATTTATTTGTTAGTCTTGAGGGCAAGGCTGCTCATGTGGAGTAATGACAGATTTCCCGCTACAAAGCAGATCCAAAGCGCCATCTGTTGGCTAACTTTGTTCGTTATAACAAGGATGAGATAACGTCACTAGAGCGAACTAATGCACCCACACACGGTATAGCTAAGATATTGCAATAATAATTTATTGCCTATTACTCAAATAATTTAACGTTATTTTTATTATAACATGAAAATTTAAATAAAATCAAAAAGTTTTATTATTTATTATTTGATTCTGTAGATTAAGTTTTCATCGTTGTTTAAAAATGAATAAAAGGAATATTTAATCTTAAGATTACTCATTTTCGAACTAAGAAGTGATATGATCTTAAAGTGCTTTCTATAGTTTTATTAGTACCCTAAGTATTGTACCTAAGAAAAAATGCGTTACGCTAATAAAATAAAGAAAGCAACGACACATTTTTAAGAATTTACTGTATCATCCAATTCAATCAAATAAAGGAAAGGGCAAGTTGGTAGCAACTACGAGACTAGGAAGGTCGCAAAATATCAACAAAAGCCGCTCGTTAGAGCGACAAGCTTAAAATTAAGCCCATTCCGCCGAGTCTTATATGACCAGAGTTAATTGTTAGCTAACTATTAGGTATGAAACACAGTGAGCATTCTCCATTATTATAATCCTCCTCCGTTATTAAATATTGCACAATGTACGATTTTAAAATAATAAAATGTTTAGTTTCGCAATTTATAAAGTAAAAGATAACTACCTAAGAGCTTTTAGCTGGACAATTTTGTAATAAATTAAAACATAGCATCATGAACATTAAAACTCCCCTTTTTAACTCTGCTTATACAGGAGAAGCAGCGTAAGAAACCACAAATCGTTTACCTTGTAATTACGATGGCAACGGTGCCCTTTAAACCGCAAGCCAGTAGTGTTTACACACTAACGTAATATAAGTTTACATATAGTATGTATTATAAATTTTAAAAATTTATATCCAAGTTTAAACTTCGAATAATAAAGCAAATATAACTCTTTGCTTTTAGATATTTTAATTACTTTCCTTAGTGCACATCAGCGGTCTTCCTTTATATTCCACTTTAATCAAAAAGCAATTTCGTATCGAGCTCGACAATTTATTTGTTAGTCTTGAAATTTAAAAACGGCGCCTTGTTCAATTTTTTTTCATATACACCAATTTCGTACTAATTCACTTGTTTGCATGTTGATAATTTAAAAAATAATTGACCTGATTTAGTGTAAACTTAGTATTTATATATATTTTTGGAACCAGGTTCGGGTTTCAATCACGAGAGCTTAGACATCTCGTTCAAAATGAAAACAAGATGGCAGTGGATTTCACTGCCATCTTGATTTCTATAATCCTTGCCTAACTAAGCGACCTTAAATTACCGCCAGGTACCAGCTTAAGAGTCCCTATTAGTTTCTCAATAAGAGAATAAATATTTATTAGTATTTAAATTGTTAATTCAAGTTTAACAAATTTGTACTTAATGAACATTTGACAAATACTTTACAGTCTGATTCAAATAAATTTGACACTGATGTAGTATTCATTCGAATAATTTTCCTTATATTATATTTCGAAATATTGGAAAAATTTTGCAATTAAATATTATAATGAGAATAGTTATAAGACGGAAATATGAAAACGCTTTCGTCCCACATCGGAGAGGAAAAATAAGGGTATTGAAATAAGAATACCCAGATCGCAGTAAAGGTCTCTTTTACTCTGTCGACTATAAGAGCTCAAATAGCTCTCTGACATGCTTTCTCAACCAAGGCTGCAGTTGTTTTACATAATTCATAGTAAAACCAAACCAGCAAGACTCCATTATTTAGTATGTTTTATTTCTCGTAAAGATATAAAGTGCAATAAATACTATAAAAATATTAAAGCATTTCACTTATATTACGTGACATCAATTTAAGTGATGAGATCAAACAGCGATCACACATCGTGATGCAATTTCTTTGCATAAATTATGCTAAGAACCTTTATTATTGCTTTTTTAAATAAATTAGAACTAACCGCAAGCGTTTAGCTTTTGTCTATTATTTGTTTAAAATAGGAACTTCAAAATTGGAATGAAGAAATGAAACGATTTATATTTATAATACGGTATATTTAATATAACTAATATTTTTATATTTTGTTTCATCACAAATTATCAGTATTTTTGGCTAAAATTATTATTGGTACGTAAATATTACTGAACCTTTGGAAATCCAAAGGTTAGTAATCTACAATTTTTACAGTCTATCATAACAAATATATAGGTATTGAAAAGCGTAAAAAAACAATATTTTTAATGAGTTTATTTTGATTCGCAAATTGTTCGGTGTGAGCTGGATGAGAATAACCGAAGATCGGATGCAGTGGCGAGCATTAGGGGAGGTCTGGTGATGATGATGATAAGGACTCAAGTTAACGCAAATCATCATCATCATACAAGCCTAGAAAAGTCAAGCCATTTCTGCCTCTTTAATGAGCCGCTAAGAAGTACGATATTGCCACCTGCATCCGCTGACTTCATGCACACTTGCACAGGTCAACACTCTATCTTGTGGAGGGTCGTGCCACACTGCGATGGCCAGTACGAGGCTGCCACTTTTGAACCTTTCTTCCCTATTGGTTATTGGTTCAACGAGCTATGTGGCCAGCCCAATGCTATTTCAGCTTTCTAACTCTGCGAGCTGAGCAAGTCACCATCGTTACGCTGCGGATGTCTGCATTATGCATTCTATCACGCAGAGAAATTCGCATATCCCTCATAGCATAACCCGCTCTATAGCTCGCTGAGCGACTTGGATCTTCCTCATATGGCCAGCAGTAATGGACCTTATCTCAGTGCCAAAACACATTAATATATTCGTCAAAAACTTCAAGCATAGCGCCCCCAGTAACCATCGGCGTAGGCATGATATGAATGTTAAACATGACTTTCGTCTTGTCAATGTTCATCCTAAGGCCCACGTGTTTGAAGACATTGTTGAGGTCATTGAGCATAGCGTTAAGGTCCTCCAGCGACTCCGCCATGATGAAAAAGTCGTCGGCAAATCAAAGATATGTACTTGCCGTCGATGTTTTTATCTTCTATCTCTATATCTTCTTTTTAACCATAAAGTTTGAATGCATCTTCCAATGCAGCGGTGAAGAGTTTCGTGGATATAACATCACCCTGTCTTACACCCTTCTGCAATTGGATAGGTTTCGTACTACTGGATTGTACTCAGACGGACATCGTCGCTTTACTGTACAAACACCTCAGCAACTCCATATACTGACTGTCAACTTGGCAACGCTGCAAAGGGCCTGCAACGCAGCTCAACTTCGACTGAATCAAAGGCTTTTTAAATTAAACAAAAATTTGTCTTATTCCTTATGTTTCTCAAAGTTATATCAAGTATAAAATTATAATGTTTCACTAATAATTTAAAGTCTGCAGTGATAGAAAATTGTAATCGTTTTAGACGTTGAGTAAGCTCGCATTTGTGTACATTGGGGCCAGTTTAGAAAAGTTAAAGCTCAAGCTCAATCAAAGAGTCCAACTTTTATATAATAGCATGTCCTAGCGTAGTTAAAAATCCAAATGTACACATCAACACACATCATCAGCCTCTGTTAGTCCACTGCTGGACATAGGCCTCCCTAATACACCCTATCCATTAAGGGTTTGGACCGTATCCCACCACGCTGGTCCAATGCGGGTTGGTGGTGGACTGACTTTTTACATGCCCATCCGACGCATGGATCATCTTACTTTTCAGACAATTGGGTGATCGGGCCCAAATTGCCCTAACCAACTACGAAACAACAATGAAAATTTGTTGGTCCCGCAGGATTCGAACCCACGACCTCCGGTTTCTAAATCACACGCCCATACCACTAGGCTACGGAGGCAGTTGTATATCCCAAATGTATATTAATAATAAAACGAAAATATTTGTTATAGATTTCACAATTTGTTTTAATTGAAGGTCTCATTTTTTGTGTGAAATTAGTTAAAAAAGACGATTGAAACTTTAAAGCTCTCGTTCTTAAAGCATTTTTCCTTCCATAAATATTTGTATTGTAACAAGGATTCAATTAAAATTTTAAGACAAAGCTATTAATAACATTGAGTTTTATCCTCTTAAATAAAGCAACCACAATCTGCGGTTTTATTCAGAACTCTGCCAACTTGTTAATGATTTAATTAAATCTCATAAGGTCTTTAATTTTACAAACTTTGCCGTGCTTTGGCTCAGATCTGACCCAAGTTGTAAAATTATAGTGAAAAATTAAAAAAAAATAAAGATAATTTTTTTAGTAGATTTATTTGACATATATATTTATTTCTACAGAATTACTATCACGAAAGTAAAACGAATATACTATGGTGTTAGATTTTTTATAAAGAAAGACTGACTAGTAATAAAAAAAAAAGAAAATGAAATTATATCTTATTACACTGGGTACATAGATCAACTGAATTAGAATGTTTTTTACATACGAATTTCTTACAATCTACACAGATCAAAGGTGTTTTATTGTAAGTTTTAGCACATAGTTGGCAGCGACTTCTTTTGGGAGCCTTCTTAGCTGCACAAGTGTTGTTTTCCTCTTATTGGGTGGAAGTTGATGGAGTTTGTACATTATCAGTAGATTTACGGAGCTTTTTGCAATTTCTATTGAAAAAGGTGCCCTCGGTAATGACTTTCTGATTTTTACATACGGTGTAACCAGTTGCATACCTAAATTTTCCAAATAGTGACGCCGTTTTGCTAGGCAGCCTTCCTTCCAGTTGCTATTGGCAGCCGTGAATAATATGAAAGCATTGTAGGCTGATATGTCCACCATGTTACTAAATACCACTTGAGGCCAACGTTTTGTTTTTCTTTTGCAACTGTAACAGGAGACTGCTTTATCCAGTGTATCCACGCCACCCTTACATTTTTTGTAGTCTAATATTATCACAGGCTTTTTGTCTGCGCGATTACTCACTTCTGAGTTGTGATGCAAAGTGCTGAGAAGATTCACCGACATATTTTTTTTGGGTATGTAAGAAACAAGTGTAGTATCTTTGGTAAAAGCAAAACATGATGAATATAACGGTCTTCCCCTTATTGTTACTATTTTTGGAAGCAATTCTGGTTTATTCTTACGTATAGTTCCTATTACAGTGATCTGTTTTTCTAATAGTTTTTGTCCAAGTTGATGTGATGTAAAAAAATTATCCACCGTAAGATTATGCCATCTCAGGCCACGAGTCAAATCAAGGACTAGTCCGTGTAGGGTAGTGGATATTCCAAACCTATCATGTGGCAGAATCACATAGAACCCAAAATTTGATGCTATATTTAGCTGGTTTCGATGGCATGTACTGTCGAAATAGACTTCCTCTAAATGCTACAAGCTACTGTAACGTTTTCAGAAGGATTATAAAATTTTGGCAAAAGGTCAACCTACTGATTCCACAGATCTCGAATTGGAGTAAACTTATCCAACAGTCGCCGTTCGGATCGAGTTTCTCTATTGTCAAACCTTATCAACCTTGTCAATTTTTTGAAAGTTTTTAGTGGCATGACTGCCCCAAAAATAGGTCTGCCCTCCTCACTATCCCATAAGCTTTCGGTACTTTCATTATTTGAACGAAATATACCAGAAAGTAATAATAGCTCAATGTATGCGAAAAGATCAATATCGTAAATGTCATTCCAATCATCAGTGAAAACACGCTTACCTTCCAAATTTGTATATTTCAATATGGTGTGTATCAAAGGTGGTGGGAAAAATAATTCAAAACTGGATTTTTCTTCTAAGGTAATCCTCGAACAAGAGTATCGTGTCAAACCTGGTATCAAGTTCATTATGTTTTCTTTGGAAGCTCTTCCACAAGACTGTGTGACGGGGCTTCTGGAATATTTTTTTGTCCATTCTTTGATGTCATTGTTGATACAAGCACTAATTCACTGTCACTATCCGAGTTATCAGATGGTTCAGCTTCTTCGATTTAATCTTTTGTTTCAGAACAAGATTCATTACTATCCGACATTTCATCTAATAACGTCGCTTCTATTGATTGTCCATCATTTTTATAAGCAAATAACGTTTTCACCACTGTAAACTACGTACGTGTCGTTCGATTGATGTTATAATATAACACTAAGACTTGTGTGGGTAGAACAAAAGAACGTCTCAATCAAAAATTAATACGATACATATAAATTAATACGTTATGATAATAAAAATTAATACGTTTGTTATTAGTTGCGGTCAATTCTGACCCGAAGACCGTTAGAGTAAAAAAAATCATATGTAGAATATTTTTAAAATGTTTGATAAACTTATTCCAATAACAAGTAATTTGAAGCGAATAATTAAAAGTCATAGAATATCAAACTTCTTGAACGCTTATTTTCTGAGAAAATTACATTTTTATCTCAAATGGGTCAAAATTGACCCAAAGATCTTATGAAGGTTAAAAAGGATTAAAGCTGGTCAGTTAACAAAATGGAAGTTCAGCTTAAGAAACTCGTATATAAGATTTTATAGTAAAATATTACAAATTTGCGCAGGCTACACTATATGTGTAATTGTATCATACATATTACTATTACAAATGAGAAAGTAATTCTGTCTGTCCGCAACATAAAACGATGTAGTTTTGTGTCCATATACTAGCCGTAAATAGACGATATAAATCCACTAATTTACGGATTTTTCGCGTTACTTTAAAAATATATATTTCCCGACGTTTCGGATTCTTTCCAGCATCCATGATCACGGGCAGACTAGTTGGTATATGTCTGTATTTCAATGTTTCGAATAACGTCAGAGTTATTATTTAAAATTGACATATCGTTCGTTTTCTTAATTTTAATGTTGGTTTCACAAAAGTTTTATACTCTGTGTTTAATTTTGAAATGATTGGATCCCAGGAAGGTGGCAATGACCAACCATCCTCTCTATTAAAATTTGGATATTTTTTAATTTCGATTGCTTCCCGAATCATCCTTGGTATAAATCGATGTTCATTAGCCAGTATTTTTGGTTCATCAAATCTAATATAATGATTGGGCTTGTCTAGAACATGGTCGCAAATTGCAGATTTCTTATAGCGTCGGTGCTTAACATCAGCTATATGTTCTTTTACTCTGGTTCTTACTGGTCTTTTTGTTTGTCCAATGTAGGAGAGACCACAATCACAGTCTAGTTTGTACAACCTGGTACCTGTAGAGGAATTTTACATTTCACAGATGGTAATAATTGCTAATCTTCTTCGGCGGCTTATAATATGTTTTATAGAAGCTCGTTTAAAATATAACCGATTTTGTCAGTGAATCCTCTGATGTAAGGTAAGACGGCAGGCACTCTTCGACTGTGGCTGGCTTCACACGGTGACTGCGACGTAGACGTGGAACTTGGAGTTTGTTTTCTCGCAGCACCTGCTTCACATTCTCAGTTCAGCCGTCAAATGTTCCTTGTCGCAGATCCAAATGCATTTCTGGATCATCTTAATTCTTTACATCCCAAAATAAAGTTCACAATGGAAATAGAGACAAACAACTCTTAGCCTTCTTAGATATTTTAATCATTAGAAACTCTAACAATAGCTTGAGCCATACAGTTTTTAGAAAAGCAACCCACACGAATAAATATTTAAATGGTGATTCTCACCACCATCCCTCGCAAGTTAGCTACTGTTGGTAAATGTTTGCTTCAGAGACACAGCGGATCTGCGACAAGGAACATTTGACGGCTGAACTGGAGAATGTGAAGCAGGTGCTGCGAGAAAACAAACTCAAGTTCCACGTCTACGTCGCAGTCACCGTGTGAAGCCAGCCACAGTCGATAGAGTGCCTGCGTCTTACCTTACATCAGAGGAGTCACCGACAAAATCGGCTATATTTTAAAGCGAGCTTCTATTAAAACATATTATAAGCCGCCGAAAAGATTGGCCAATTATTACCATCCGTCAAATGTAAAATTCTCTACAGGTACCGGGTGTACAAACTAGACTGTAATTGTGGTCTCTCTACATTGGACAAACAAACAGACCAGTAAGAACCAGAGTAAAAGAACAAATAGCTGATGTTAAGCACCGACGCTATAAGAAATCTGCAATTTGCGACCATGTTCTAGACAAGACATTATATTAGATTTGATGAACCAAAATACTGGCTAATGAACATCGATTTATACCAAGGATGATTCGGGAAGCAATCGAAATTAAAAAATATCCAAATTTTAATAGAGAGGATGGTTGGTCATGCCACCTTCCTGGGATCCAATCATTTCAAAATTAAACACAGAGTATAAAAACTTTTGTGAAACCAACATTAAAATTAAGAAAACGAACGATATGTCAATTTTTAAATAATAACTCTGACGGTTATTCGAAACATTGAAATACAGACATATATCAACTTAGTCTGCCCGTGATCATGGATGCTGGAAAGAATCCGAAACGTCGGGAATAAATATATTTTAAGTAACGCGAAAAATCCGTAAATTAGTGGATTTGATATGTATAATAATCGCGTAAATAAATAAATAATTAAGAAGATATAAATTGTGTTTTTCTTGCAAATTTTGTGGTTTCAAACTGTACGGGAACGAGCTAGAAATGGGACTGAAAGTCAATGTGGAAATTTGTCTTCGTTGACGCAAAAGCCGTACAACTTTGTGTCTAATGATAGGCACATACAATAAAACACTTCATTTATATTATACTTTACAGTATATTCCAATACAGTTGTATAATTGCACGCGGACACAATCGCGGGTAACAGCTGGTATTAAATTAATTCTGTTATTATATTCCAAAATCTGAACATGGACGCTGATAACAAGAAATTTTCTGTATTTTAAAATTTACAAATAAATTGGGATACCCATTTAAAAAAACGTTGTATCACAATTAAGACCTCCGGAGAGCATGTAAAATAATAATAGATCTAACGAGATGTTTTTATTTGTAGCCTTTTTGCCAGACATCATTGGAATATATAATTATTTAAACAATTAAAACTTTTATGAGACATTACAATAAAAACCATAATTTTACAGAGTCTTCACCTTAGTTTTATATATTTATTCCCGACGTTTTGGACTCTCCCCAGCATCCATGATGACGGCCGGACTATGTAAGTAATATTTTGGATTAACCGTCAGGGTTATTTTTAAATTGACATATCTTTCCTTTGGAAAAAAAATACTTACGTTTTCTTGTAGAGTCGTTACTTGGTAGTTTTTACATTTCTTGGTTTATTTTATTAAATTATTAGATCCCATACAGGTGACAAAGACCAACCATCCTTTCTATTGAAATAAGGATATTCTTTTATAGCTTTCCAAATCATCCTCGGTATAAATCGATGTTCTTTTGCAAGAATTATTGGCTTATCAAATCTAATATAACATATGATTAATATAACATATGGTTGCAAATTGCAGATTTTTCAAGGCGTTGGTGCTTAACATTTAGAAAATATTTTAACTGAATTAGACATAGATATAGCTGGGGTATATTTACTTAAAAAGTCAAAGCTGTTGACGAAAATGTTATGTGAATGCTTGTGAAGTTGTTTATCTGTTTATATTTAGCTGCCTATTAAAACCGTGATCAATGCCAGAACTTATCATGTAAACGAGAATTAACATCCAATATCTCGCAAAGTCTTTCTTCTAGACCGCGAGGGTGTCCACCTAACATCAGGTGATCATCATCTTTGTCTTATAGCTTTATACTATATATAGATTAAAAAACTGAACCTGAACCTCCTCATTTAAGTCCAATAATATAAAAGAATATATTTATTTATTCTAACCAACAAACCGTTAATTGTCAGATTTTTTCTTAGATAACAAAACAAATAACTATTAAATTTCATTAGCAATTTGTTTTGCAGCTTCATTTTGAACCAAAAGTATATAATATTTTATGGCTCTTTTACGGTGGTAAGATACAATGAACTGCAGTTTTAACTTTGATTACTATCGGAGAGCTTCGACTACTACGTTGGTTTTAGTTTAATAGTCTCTGACAGAAGCACAAACTTCTTGCTTTTGAATGCTATAATATTTTCGATGGAGGAGTAGAATTGTAAATTATTTTATAGGTGCATTAATTTTTTTTAAGTACGTAACTGCATTGTGCATTTTTATTAATTGTCATAACACGTGCTTTTATATTAGACCACGTAACAACACGAGAAAGACGTATGAGCCTATAAGAAATACGAGCCTATAAGGTAAGAGTGCACTCGTCGCCCTGAGACGTTGACGATATGTCCCATTTATCCAATAACTATTCTAGCTAAATTGCCCGCCAAACCGGAACACACGACTTTTACCACTTTCCTACTTTGCAGTAGAAATAGGCACCCACTTGAAACTTCCCTAGTTGATTTTCCTTAAAGGTGAAGCCTGATATTTTCTGACGCTCCTGTACAATTAAAATTTTAACACAAACAGTACCGAATATGGTATACTTATAGTAACAATAAAATAATAACAACTAACATATGACCGACTTTAAATACTATGTAACCATTTTGCCAATATAATTGGGAGACAATGTGCCCTCTGCAAGAAACTACTCTGCATTTCTGCCACTGCATTTAAAATCACTTATATCTCTTAAAGTATTTAATAGGTCAAAATGTCATACATGACATGTCTTATGCATATGGAATATATTATTAAAATCTTTACTTTGATGTTGAATATGGCTCGGTGCAATATTTTAACAATGTCTTACATGAAATGGTTATTGTTGACTATACTTAAAACATAGACATATGCGTTCGGGACCTTATTATATACCATTTAATGAAGTACAATTGAACATACTTTAAGTTTATCTTTTACGGTTACGCTTGCAAATTTACGACGTTGTGATTACTTGTGCTGTAAATTTCTTTATGCCTTAAATATCTACTAAGTTAATAATCACAAAATTATTAAAACAATATGGGACCAAATAACAGTTAACAATTATTATTTAAAAAGCACTACAAGCGAAACAACGAAGTAACATTTATTAAAAAAAAACATACGCTCCGAATTAGGTTACTCCTTCTTTTGAAGAGTCGGTCAAAAAGCATTCGACTTAGAACCCTATACGTGGCTAGCGAGGGTCCTCAACCTATACAAGGTTGATAGTACAGTATGAGGTTTCCTCGGGAAATATATGGAGCAATGGAGTACAACAATTTGTTATCTGGGCGAGCGGATGAAGACTGTGGGAGACCGTATACGTATACGTAAGGGAATTTTCCAGGTTGACTGTTTGAGATCAATTTTGTTTTGCCTCTCCTTGAATCCTCTAAGTACATGTCTGGAGGCTTCAGAGATTATAATGAGATCAAAAAAGTACGGATAAATTCGTTTCACAATATTTTTAATAACGAAGTGTTTGATAATAAAGATAAAGTAACCAAATAGAAAGCCACAATTTGCTTTAATTAGATATATAACGTACGCATTGCATGGTAAGATCGCCAACAATTATGATTAATTGATTGATAAACTAGACTTCAAAATATTTAAATATCTTTACTTTAAAATGTGGTGTAAACATATGTCATAGCTGGTCTCGACAAGCTTGATCGGCGGCAGAGGTATGTGGAGCTCCTCGACAGCATCACCGTACACTATACCAAGAAAAAATCAATGTTCTATGGAGCTTAGACTTGGTCGAAATATCAATTTGGGTACAGGCAAACTGCAAGGTTATCTTAAAGGCCTTATTGCTGGCCCAAGGGCCAATGTCAAGGTAGAATGTTGCTTAATGAAGTCATTATTTTGCACTCCGTTCTACACCTGCGGATATTCAAGGTACTAATGGCCCATTCCGTGTGTCATAGAGATCATTAGTACCTTTTCTACCGGACATAGAGTACCCCGAAGAATTTGACTTCCTGGTCCCAGACTACAAGGCCGGCCAGCCGGAACAATGCTTTGCAAGTGATATTTTGGTAGCCCCTCAGTCCCTAAACCTCTAACACCCTCAAGGTACCTTTGTTCCGAATTGCATTATTATAAAAAGATTATTAATTCGGCATGCAAATAAATCTGATCTGATCTCTTGAATTCAACTATTCTCTACATTTAAAGGGGTGGACGCGAAAAATAAATAAAAGACGTTTTTAGCTTGCTTCCCTTAAAATATATTTAAATACAGGAATGATTAATTATTAACGAACAAGCAGAATTATATTTTTAAACATATACAACATTTCCGTCGTTATAAAGCAAACATTGCTTTTCATGAATTTTGCATACTAATATTCTAAATCTTAGTGAGGAAAGGTGCAATCGATCCAAAGTCTTCACAATCCGGTATACGCTGGCCTCTGTGGCGTATGCAAGACTCAGCACACAATGGCCCGTCAAACCAGGAACCCAGCATCTTTTTGCACTGGGCGCAGTTTTCTATACAGATCTCCATTGGATTAAAGCCCACTGCAATAGATGGCTCTGACATAACATAGGTAGCGCAAAATACCGCGACCATAACGTAAACACAAAAGGCGGTCAAATTGAAAGCCATATTTAAAAGATAATTAAAGGTTTTTTTTTATGGATAATAAGATACGAGATTACGATATTATAATAAGACTGACGTCCAGATTTAATGAAGCTCATACGATCAATGTACACAGATCTTGATTTGAAACAGCTTTTATACTAGATTTTAGTCTACTCTTAATTCGTTTATCTAACCACAGCTGGATATTCATGATAACAATTAGGTCGATCTCAACAGGAACCATTATTTTCACTATGGCGATACATGAGAAATATATGTGTTGATAATTGCTTGTGATAGTGAGATTATTTATTTATTTATACTTCTTGCACAATTTAAGTACAAAAGGCGGACTTAATGCATTAGGCATTTTCTCCCAGCCAACCTTAGGGTGGTTCAGAGAGATCAACGTGGGTTGACATGAATAACAAAATAAAATAACGATTACCAATATTATTCATAAATATATTTATATATATATATATATAAATAATTATACAAATTATATGTTAATAATAAATACGTAAATATATATATGTTTATGAAGGATTGAGATGGGGCGAAAATGTGCAGGTATAGCAGGATTTTGACGTTTAGGAGAGGACGAACATATACTTTACGCACAAAGCAGGAACGATCTGCTAGTAATGGAAAAATTTATGATGTGGGTAATAGCAGGAAGGAGGAACTCAATAATAGGTAGTATCATGCGACGTCCTATGTGGTCACATCCGAGGGCGTTGGATTTTATTGAAAGGATTGTTTTCTAGTTTCATCTGAAGTAACTGGTGAGATAGAAAAGAGTTTACTATAGAGCGCGTCAAACTATTTATTTGTGAAATTGTACTGAATATGGTATTAGGGCTCCATTGAAGAAGATGTATCGAAGTACTGATTTAAATCATCTAAAGATATTGAAGATGGAAGGTTTGATAGGCGCGATTTGCCATTATCTAGAGTTCCAAAAAACTTCCAAATATCAGCAGAAGATGAAGCAGAGATGTTTTCAAGAATATGTCGGCGTTTAGCATTACGTACCATCTGATTACACTGATTCTGGCAAGTTTGTATCGATTCCAATTTTCTTCAGTGCGTTGTCGTCTAAATTTTCGGAAGGCAGAGTTTCGCCGTCGCAGTTTATTACAATCGGCGTAGTTTTTTACAATTTAATTTATATGATTCAAATTATTTATATACTTTCTATTGGTATAAGTTATTCATTATATGAAAATTAAAATAGAAAAGAATAATACTTTAAATTTCAATAAACCTTAGTAATATATAATTACATACACTAACTTTGAAAAATTTGAAATCAATAATGTAAAATGAAATAAAACCAATGAAAGTAATTTAACAACAAAAACAGACACTAACATAAACAACAGACAAAAACATGAAATATTAATATCCAATAGTAAATTTGATAGATTTTTAATTCCATCAAAGTGTCCACTTTTGTCCTATATAATGTTCTTACATTTTGTAGGCCTTCTGTTAATATTTTTTTTGAATAATCTTGATTAAATTTGATACATATGTTCTCTAATAACTGCCACAAATTTTCTGAGCTCGTAGGACAACGGCTTTTTCATCAAGATGTCAAGTTCACTCAGACAGGATCGATGGAATAGAGAAGAGTTATCAAGAGATTAAGATGGTCATTGCATGGTTTTCAAAATGTTTTTATGCTTTTTTATTGTTTATAAAATTCTTAAACAGTTAAACGAATGCTTATCATTATCTTGTTTAAATTAAATCCAGAACCAGTCTAAAGCCACTAGTTATGGCGTTTGTTTAGTTTTCCGGAACAACATTTTTGGGATTATTGTTGTTAAAACGCCCATCAACTATAATATTACCGCCATTATGTTTAAAAGTAGGCACTGTACATGCTTCTGAAGCTCTTGACTGGCGTACAAACTATTTTATCCAAAAACTTGAAACTTTGATTCGGGTGTTGTGTTTCTCGCGGATCATACAAAGCTGCAGTGATCTTTGGGGCAGTTAAGCGTGCATTCCGATAAAAATAACTCTGATGATGTTTGCTTTGCCAAAAAACGCGGCCTTGCCAAAAAACACCGATCCCTACCAAGGATGATACACGAGGCAATTAAAATAAATAACATCCTAATTTCAATAGAGAAGATGGTTTGGTGTTATCACTTGCTTGGGATCCAATTATTCACAAAATGAAACGAAAACATAAAATTACTGCTAGACCTCAAGATATAAGAGATGCGTAAAACGGACAAATAAATAAAATACAGAAATGGCCGGGTAAACAACTTTGACAGACGAACAACACCTCAGCCTGCCCGTGACCATGGATCCTGTAAAGTGTCTAAAAACATTGGGAAAATTGTAAACAAAATTAAAAGTGATAAAATCCGTAGTCTTTTATTAAATCATCTGAAGAATTCGCGTAAATACAAGAAAGTATTATCTCTACTTAATATTATACCGCAATTAGAATATGTTGTAGTTTATTACACTCATACATTCTGTACATAATAATGCAACATATTAATATAACCTTATAAAAGAAATACCGTTTATTAACCTTAACTGTTTTAAATGCTCGTGAACTATAATTAAATGCTGGATATCATTAGATAATCTTCTAGCATTAATAAAGGCCTCCCTTCATTTTATACCAATTTTGTAAGATAACACTTGTGTTATAACTAATAAGTAATCCTGTATTGTAATTCGCCTCATTTCACATGACAATTATTTCAAATAATTTTAATTTTTTTAAAAGCTTACATACTGGAATTTTTGAACATAAATGATATCAATGTCAGGAAAAGTTATGTGTCTGGGCGCTGTGCCTAAGGAAATTCAATTTCAAACAAATATCGGAGCCAGTATACTGTTGCGTTAAAATTTTCTTTCATTCGAAAGACTTGCTTTGTATACTTACTACAAAACATAAAACATCAATAACATTGTTTACCGAATTGTTGGTCGCCGAATAAACTTGGGTAAAACCAAGGTTGTGTTCAATAAACATGTAAATCTGGAACCAATCTCGGTACAACACTCTCCACTAGGCTGCTAATGAGTATGTTTACCTCTGGCATAAAACTGCAGTTAGGTACAAATTAACTTCGAGAAAGGGGCCATAAAACCACCACATTCCAAATGAGGTGATCCGAAAAACAGATGATATCGACATAACCCACCGAATAAGTTCCTGAGGACCGTGCTTGATGGCGCGCTTTTGAAGAGTATTTGATCTGCTGTAGATATATGCATGCCGATGATGATTGGAATTTAAACTTGAATTCTCTGCAGTAATTTTACAAATCCTTTACTGGATAGTATAGAAATGTTTTAAATATACTTTCTTTACGAAAAAGTTTTACATAAAATTTATCTATAATTTTTACACTTTAAAGTGTTTGTTTTTTGTATTAATGTCATTGTAGAAGATAAAAAAATCAGTCTTCATCAATTCTTCTCAGGTCAGGGGCGTCTTTTTACGGACCGGTAGCATCCTTAACAATTAATAATTAAGTGTAATGCTTTTATGTTGAATAAGGGTATTTTAATTTGAATTTCTTATTTCTTCCGTCTAACACTGCGATTCTTTTTTGAATCTGAATTTCATTACCCATAGAGTAAATTGTATATGTAAAATGTATAAAAATTTAATGTTATGTCCTTAATAGACTTAACCTTTTTAAAAATTGTGCGTTGTGTTTATAATATGTTTAACATACTAACCTTTAATAATATTGTCGTTAATTATTGTCAAGTCACGTATTCAATGACAATCGATATCTAGTCGAAGCTTGGTACGCTTCAATAACGTCAGTTGCAGGTTTGTTATTAACAAACATAGTGAACCATCAGATGGCGCTTTGGATTTCCTTTGTACTAAGCAATTTGTTATTACAGTGCTTCAATAGCCTTGTTCTCAAGACTCATATATAAGTTGTCGAGGTTTGGTATGAAATTGCTTTGTAATTTTAATCAGGCGCAGAATATCAACTATAAAATGAAAGATTGTAAGCAATATTTTATTTACAATTAATAAAATATAATAGGAAAAGTAATAGTTGAGTAATTATTTAGGCCAAAATAACATATACAAAGTATGGTTTTAAAACTCGATTGGGGGCAAAAAGTCGGGCAGCATCTCGTGGGGATTAAAATTGGTTGAGGTTCACTATTAATAACGCGTTTGCTACTGGTAGCATTAGTGTTTGACATTACATTTTTTCGTATTTATTTCTAATTTGCTTAAGTTTAATAAAAAAATTGTTATTTTTATGTTATAGTCAGTTCGACAAATTATTTATTATTTTTTTGTACACGTATCTAGTTTCGGCTATGTAAGGTATCATTATGTTTGTAAAAGATAACATGCACATGTACAAGAAACACATTTTGTTTATAAAATTTTTCTTGATTATCAACGCTTATTTTACGTTATTATTTCAGTTGTTTACTTTCATGTATCAATAAAAGTATCATTAAATTAAGGTCTGTAATATAAATCAGGTTTTTAAAATTTTCATTGCCAAAGATAAAAACGAAAGATTTTTTGTTTACTAAAAGATTTGTTCAGGTGTAGAATTATCTACGCATATCCATCCTTTCGGGGCATAAGATATTTCAGGCTGGTATGGATTAAAGTGGTATTAGTTGTTCTTTTTTACATCCTGGCGCATAATAGGTTTCCGGATCGCTTCCATATTCTTTTACAAAACCACCAATCTTTGGCACCGAAGCAGCCCGTCTTGAGCCTACGGCCTAGTTTACTTTTAAGCGCTAGGGAAAAGGGGAAGAGGACAAGAGATTTTTCTGAACCTAAGGTGTACGAAAGCAAAAAACCCAAGTTCATTCAATAATAATATCCCTAATCCCCAGCTTAAACTCTGTTTAAGACTTCTTCCACGGTACATTATCTCTTCAAACATCGATGACATCAAACTGAAGAAGACATTCTTTAAAGACACATGAGCGGAGGAGATACCTCCTCTCAAGTCTTCAAAAAGAATTTTACTACGTCAACATGTATAAGAATCTAAAGGTTTTTTTTTACTGATAAATATCTCATTGTATTTACAGGCAGGCATTCACCTGATGGTAAGCCACACACTCTGCCCATAAGAATTTCAGCGTAACACGCCACAAATCACGCTACTGATACTAACTTTAGTTAGTATTAGTAGCGTGATTTGTGGACTCAATCAATGAGATGTAAGTTACATCTCATTGATTGAGTAATAATGCCAGCTATGGTCCCTTTAAACCAGAAGATGCGAACACACCCTATTAATTTGCCACATAAAGAACACCGCTGTGTTACTGTCTTCGATAGTCCCTTTTAAAAGGATATAACCACCTTATAAAGTATTACATAAAACTGACAAAAGTATTATTTATATAGGAAAAACACTCGAAACGAAGAATGAAAATGAAAAACCATATAAATTTTCTGCTTCTATTTCTTTTATTTGGGGCTCATTCCTAATTTAAAGTGTTTAAGGTACACTTTATACATATCGCATCTTTTACAAATACGAAAAAGTTAGCCTTTGGACAATTCAAAAATAAATCTGTCAAATCTTAGTAAGGAAAGGTGCAATCGAACCGTCATCTTCGCAATCCGGTATAAACTGGCCTCTGTGACGTATGCAAGACTCAGCACCCAATAGCTCGTCAAACCAGGAACCAAGCTTTTTTTGGCACATAGTGCAGTTTTTTATACAGATATCGATCTTACTTTACAGACAATCGGGTGATCAGTTCGCATTGCCGTAAGAAACTAGGAATGAACAATGAAAAGTTGTTAATTCTCAGAATGATTGGAGCACACGATACATCTTAAAAAACAGACACATCATAAAAAACAGGTTTTAAGAGTACAACATTAGCTTGTGAAATTGGCGTATTTGTTTTAAAATTTAGGAATCAATAATGAAAAGTTGCACACGAAACATCTTAAAAACAGACACATCATAAAAACAGGTTTTAAAGAGTACAACATTTGTTTGTGAGATTGGTGTATTCGTTTTAAAATTTAAGATGAGAAAAGCTATCAAATAAAATATATACTCATTTCACTATTCTAGATATTAAAGAACAAATCTCAAAATAAATAATGCACAACACGTCTATCATTGTTTATTTATTAATATCGCATATAAACATAAGGTAACGTCTACGTAAGGGATTTATTGCAATCAAGTAATGCAATTAAATGAAGGAAAGGTCAAATTAGTAACAACTAGGGGATTTGGGCCGTTACAGAGTATTAAACAAAGCCGCTCGTTAGGAAGACAATACTTGAAATAAAGCCCATTTCCTTAATTTACTATACCCGGAGTTAATTGGTAGATAACTATTTGGTATTAAATGCGATGATAAATCTCGTTATCACTATGGTTTTATTTGTAGTACAATAAATAGAACGTTAATTGATGCCAAATTTGTAACAATAAAATTAAATAAGTAGAATTATGCAAAACTTTGATTTAAAAACCATTTTTATTCTTTTTAGAAAGTTTTAAACAAATATATAACCTCATGTTTTACTTTAGGTAAACCAATTTTAATAATTTTTTTATTAATTAGAATTTGCTGTTTGGTTTATTTAAATGTAATCCTTTTTTTTGAGACTTAAAAGATATTAAGGTATATTTTTTGTGTCAGTAAATTGATTTTTTTCTATGATAACAGTACCTTAAATCAATTAGTTATATTTATTACTATTTATAGGACATAACTAGTATTGTTGTAAATATTCTGTTAAAGGAGTTTTTATATTTACTCCATATTTAAATCGAACCGCTATTCAACGATGTATATCTTTTGTTTCGAATCAGACGCGACTTATTGTTTTCCAAATAAGTCCAAATCAGTTCTCTATTTCATTGTATCGAAGCAAGTTGTACTTTTATGTTATTGAATCTATCTTACACGACCTCCTGGTTTTCCTGACTTATAAAATGTCAGGGCCCAGGTCATGTCAAATAAAAGTGTAATAAGATAGATTGATCGAAAATCGGTGCGCGAAAGTGTAGTTGTGTTTGGTTCTCGAACGTTTGACGAAGCAAACGAATTCAAAATGGCTACTACCCCCTTGACGCGCATCAAATTTTAACGAAGAACAATTTTGATACGTGGAAGATCTACTAGAGAGCTCTTCTCATAAAAAACGACGCTTGGGGCTACGTGAGTGGCACAGTGAAACCCGAGCCGGATGAGAAAAACAACGCTTCAGTTGAAGAATGGGAAACGGGTGATAGCAAGGCTATGTCGGACATTTTGTTGGGGATTTCATCCTCTGAACTTAAACAGGTCAAAGGTTGTGTGACGTTGAAAGAACTTTGGCTAAAGTTACAGACTGTTTACCAGTCTAAGGGCCCTGCGAGGAAGGCAAATTTGCTGAAACAAATCGTCTTGATCATCTTCGAAAATTCTTTGATACTGATGACCGACTAAGCGATATGGAAGTTTCGATAAACGATGACCTACTGTCGATACTATTACTCTACAGTTTACCGGCAAACTTTGACAGTTTCCGAGTGCTATCGAGTCACATGACGAGCTCCCGAGTCCGGAAGTGTTGCGAATTAAAATCGTGGAGGAGAGTGACGGGCGAACGAACAATGGACAGGTTCTGCAGAACGCGATGGTGAAAAACAGGTGGAGTCATTAGAAACCTGTAAAATCGGACAAACGCGAGAAAAAAAAATTCGCCTTCAAGTACTACAAGTGCCACCAACCGAGGCACAAAGCAGCGAGCTGCAAGGCGAAGAAGAAGGACGATCCGGACAGGAAGTCAGGGAGGACAAGCCTGTACGCTGCTGTGGAGTCGAGTGCGCGTAGTGTTACAAGCTTGTTGCTGGCTTATCCGTCGCAAAAACGGTGGTGTGTAGACAGTGGGTGTATCGCACACGTGGCTAGTGACATTGCTAGTTTTGAGAACTTTTCAGACTCGCTGAACCTGGCCAACTCTAGCTCCACGACAATTAGTACCAAAGGCGTTGCGCGACTGGTTACGCGAGCGAACGAAAACGATGACGAGATAATTGAATTAAGTGAAGTGATGTACGTGCCGGACTTACGCATGAACTTATTATCGGCTGCGAAGATCGTGGACAAAGGTTACCGAGTAACCTTTTGCAAACGCTTTGCAAAAGTCGTCAACGAAAAAGACGATCGTGTTGTGTTGCGTGCGAGGCGAGCCGAAGGACTTTACGACGACTTTTGGACGACTTGCGCGCTGTTGACCAGCAGAACGCTGCGCTCGCTAGTCGTGGCCACGACAAGTCACTGATGGATTGACACAAGACTTTGGGTCACTTAAACGTGAAGAACATTTGCGAGCCATCCAAGAACAACGTTCTGCGTGCACTTCGCTTGAGCGGTGAAGATGCGACGGTGGATTGTGAGGTGTGTATCAAGGCCAAGATCACACGCCAGCCGTTCCCAAAGGTGTCGCCAGCTCCAGGCGAGCTGAATCACTCGGATGTGTGCGGGCCGATGCGTGTGCAGTCGAACGGCCACGCGAGCTACTTTGTCACCTTTATAGATGATGCTACTCGATGTTAGGTACGGTGTACATGTGAGGTATGGTTCCTGCGACGGAAAAACGAGGTGCTCTCCGAGTTAATGGATTTCAAAAAGATGGTCGAGATGCAGCACAACTGGAGGATCAAGTGTCTGCAGTCTGATAATGGCACGGAGTACACGTGCAACTAGTTTGGATACTTCTTGAAGCTGTCTGGAATCAAGCGTCGGCTCACTGTTCCAAACAACCCGGAACAAAACGGTATAGCCGAGCGGAGAAACCGCACTTTAGTCGAGATGGTCCGTTGTTTGTTAATTCAATCCTGTCTCCCGCCCTCTTTCTGGGCCGAAGCAGAGTACACTGCAAATTTCACCAGAAACCGCTGTCCAACCTCGGCACTGAATGGCAAAACTCCGTTCGAGTTGTGGATGGGAGAAGTACCAGATGTAAGCAGTTTTCAGGAGTTTTGCGCACCAGTCTACTCTCTGAACAGGACCAAAAGTACGGGAAAGTTTGAACCCCGTGCCCGCAAGGGTATTCCTCGGCCCTGCTCAGAGGCACTCAGGGTGTGGATACCTGAGGAGCATTGTGTCGAGGTCACGCGAGATGTTGAATTCCTAGAGACAACTTCTCAGAATACCATCGACCACCACGAAGAGCTCTTCTCAGAAGAGGCAGAGCACCGAGCAGGAAGTAGAGGGTCCTGCCACAGCGTCAGACGGTTACATCGATATTGTCTTAGGAGCAAACGATTCAGCGAGGAAATAGTCGAACGTCCAAACGAGCATACGCAACCGGCGATCTCCGACGAGGAACAGGAACCATTTCGAGGTTTTGAACCAGGTGAAGCTCCAACACCTGGTCCAATTGGACCAACTCCAGTATTGAAGCGCAAATCAGGACGACCGAGAAAGATCCACACGGGTCGCCCTGGTAGACCTAGAAAAATCCTGTTGTGAGGAGAAACGAGGCTGTGGAGAGGACCGAGGATGCCGAAAGAGTTGAAGTGGCAGAGGCGAACGGTGGTACAGAAAGTGACATCAGCAGAGAAGATGCCAGCAGGCGTGCTCACTTAGGGGCTCACCAGTCCCAATCGTTGGAACTGTCTTAATTACTTAGACAAATCAAATAATTACATCAAAAAAACAGATTGTTTAGACGAGTATCGTTTTGAGGGAAGGTGTTAAAGGAGTTTTTATATTTACTCCATTTTCAAATCGAACCGCTATTCAACAATATATATTATTTATTTCGAATCAGACGCGGCCTATTGTTTTCCAAATAAGTCCAAATCAGTTCTCTATTGTATTGTATAGAAGCAAGTTGTACTGTTGTGTTATTAAATCTATCTTGCACGACCTCCTGGTTTTCCTGACATATTCATTTTATTATGAATAGATTGGCTGGAACACATTTAAAGTATCCCTTTTATATATTAAGTAGAATCATGCCTCGGAATCATAATGGTTTAAAAAATTAAAACAGATGCCTTATTTCTTAATCAAATAGAAGTTGTAAAATTGAGTCTGTTGATAAGTCTGCTGAAATAATTCTCTTCTTACTCTCGGAAAGCGCAAATTTGAGAGATTCATTACTTCTATGTAAATTATATTCTCTTCGACAGTTACAAAAATTTTATTTTAACTCTATGATTAAAGTTATAGTTGGGTGTTTCGTAGGTACGTATAATTTTTTTAGAGTAAACGACGCAGAACACAAGTATGAGTAAGTTGTAGATAAAAATTGCTTTGTATAAAAACAAATAATTATGCCATTAATGCTTTGAATTGATATGAAACAAAATTAATCGTTGCAAACACAGACTGCAACGACATCTGACAAGAATAAATAATAATAGAACAATTATATTCCAATCATCAGAAGTAATAGGATTGATATATTTAAAACATTGAAAAATAAAATTCGTAAAAGCCAGAACTATCAACACTAAAATAATACCTTTTTTTCTGCTACAAGAATCTACGTATATAGTTATGTGCGTATAAACAATAGCCATACTACTTTTAGTGTTAAAGAAATTCATAACATTTTTTGCCAACATATAGAAAGTACAATCCTTCGCTATAGTTTACGTTTAGTACACTCAATATTACAACAATTAAGAGAACGATCTCCGTAATTCTCAGGCTCAGAATAAATAACGATCTGCCTGAATTAAGTGCCTGTATTTATCGCCAAACGTAAATTTAAGGATAAAACGGTAGGTATGTCTTATGCTGAAATTACATACATTAGTCATTTAATTTTCATGCAAATAAAAATTTATCGGTGACGTTGTAATCCTAAACGATAATAGCTGCCATAAAAATATATATTTCCTCTTTCTTTAAGTTACACTGAAAAGTACCATCTTTTTACATAATCTTAAAAATTACTTAATTTGTTTACAAAAATACCTTTACACAACTTATTAAGCCACTGTTTTAAAAAAAAATTCGACAGATACTCTTTGAATATTAGATATTTCATAGCATAAGTTTTTATTTTAATATATTTGCACTCGAGAAATAAAATTTTAATGGTATTTTATTCGGCAAAACTAGGACTCTTGTCTCTCGTATTGGAGAGCCGAAATAAGGGCACTAAAAACCGAATGCCCAGAGAGGGGCAAACCTCTCGTTTATTCGCCGTCCGAAAGCGCTCAAATAGTTACCGGAAATGCTTTCTAAATAACAGATGCAGCTAGTTTACTTAAATTATAGCGAAAGAAAATAACTGACAAAATTTCGGTCATAAACTTGGTTCGTGTAAACTTTGAACGAAATGTGCAGAGATTTCAGTTGACACTGATCAAAAAAATAGGATAGTAAATCAATTTTTTTTTAATTGTAACAAAACTGTATTCGAATATATCGTGTTTATAATAACACAAAGACCCAATGATTTATTATTTGTTTCAGCCCTTACTATTTCTGCTAGCAAATATATTAATATTTATATAAACTATGTTTTATTAATTTCTCTATGCTGTATTTACATTATACAGAATCAATATCATAAAATAAAATGAAAGCATAAGAAAGAAATCCTACAGTGTATGGTGCTGAATCAATAAGGATGTATTAGAATAAGTTTACCGGCACGTAGCAGTTCGGTAAAATGTTTCAAAAGTATAAACGTGTATGAATTTTTGATGAGATAAATATTTTACGATACTTAGTATCAGGAGATCGTGGGTTCGCATTCCGCAAAAAGTGAAGAACTTTCCGTCATTGTTTCCTGTTTAGTCACAGGTTGCCAATTCAGGCATTAGCCTGTGATTACACTTAATTACCTGGGACGTGAGATGATCCATACAACGGATAGAAATGTAAAAAATTGGTCTTGCGCCTTATTTGAGCCGGTCGTGTCGGGTTTCTGTCCCAGTGGACTGTCAGTGTAAAAGGAAGAGGCAGTGCGCCTAGGTTTGCGCGTACACTTATGCACTATACTATCTTTTGCGTAATTGATTGATATTTTAGTTTGAGTAACATTATTGGTTCTAACCTTTTTTTAAGGATATTTAAAAATTAATAATGATGGAATACTGTGATATGATATAAGGTTGAAGTTTGTTTGCCACTTTTTAAATGTTGGACTAGTGCAGATGAAAGAGTAAAGGGAAAATCTAATGCATACATAATAAATAATGTGAAAAAACTCAGTCTATTTTTTATAAAAGTTATAATAATATATAAAAGACATTAGTATACTGATAATTAGTTTAAAATAATGACTAAATTTTTTTATTTATAAATAATTTTAATCAAATATCCTTTGATGGTTAGGGGTCATGCTACAAATTTATTTCGTTAATAACTTATTTCAGCGATGATGAGATTTTTGTATATTTTTATTTAACCTTGGCTTATTTATTATATAAATACATTTTGAACTTGATATACATAACTTACCTTAATTTTTTCAAATACCCAAATATTTTTAGGGGTGCTATTTAGAGAAAAAATGTAATGTATGTTATGCAAGTAAGATTATATTAAATTTATATGTAGTTTTTTTCTCTATTTTTAAAGCTCTGCCTATTAAAGTTTTCTGCCAGTAACAAGTTTGATTGCTTTCTATTTTCTGATATTTTATCGTAATGTTCTAGTTTGATTTTAATTCACTTACATATATACCACTACCTACGTAAAACTATTTCTTTGGGCATGAAACCAAACAAGGAACATAAACTATATATCGAAAGTAATATTATAATATACGTATACCTTGTATCTGTAATATGGCGAACAATTTGATTTAGGAAGTAATTATCAAAATCGGTCAATTGAATACCATAGGTATTGAAAAATAAATAAGTAATATTTCAATCACAATAAAAGTTATTAAATTTAAAAATAAGCAAGATATACTCTAAGGCACACGTGTATACATTTAAGTATGCTCAAAAACGTTCATCGTTTTAACATAACCAAATAAGTTTAAAAAAATAATTAACTAAATAATAACTAATATCTCTCCTATAATAATAGTAAATACATATTATTAAAGAAGAGTGGAATAAATTATAAAGCACTAAAAATATTAGCCGGTCCAACTAAAATAAGGTAACATAAATAAAATCTTTCCGTAATGGGTATCCAACTAATTGAAGAGAGGATTTCTCAATTACATTTTTTTTGAAAATTCTTCCATTAAAATGTTTTAAGTTGTCAAAGAAGATGGTCAAAATTGTACGTATAATCAGTAAATTTTCCTTCTTAAATAAATGTATATTGAATATACCAAACATATTCTGGAACCTGAAGAACATAGGACATACCAAAACACCTATCAAAACCAAAGCTATAGGAGTCGTAAGACCATTAAAATGAATAAGGAACCCAATTCTGAGGTTGGCTGGTCTGCACCAGCTCGGGATCGTAATATTTATAAAATTAAGCTCAGCTTTAAAAAGTTCACAACATGAGGATACAATTAGTTCTTCGTTCCAAAAATGTAGTTATAATACTTGCTAAGTTACTTACTCATCGACTAGTCTATCTCGTAACCATGGACAGAATCTAAATAAAATAAGTTTAGTTAATCACTGTAAATCTGTATAACAAATTTTAGTATATTATTAACTGTTACATATTTTTAAAGATTCAAGTTCATATTAACTATCAAACTCAAAGAAATATATAAAAAACACTCAAATGGTTGATTGTAATTGCACCCTATTCAAATAGAAATGTTTTTATATCTGACATTTAGGTACCTACCGTATCAAACTTAGTATAGAACCTCAATTTATTTTATTGATGAAAACGAGAGCTTACCCTACTCAAATTACGAAAGTGGATTTCTTTTGAAAATCTCTCAAAGAAACCTATGACCGTAAAATTTTCAATACTTCCGAAATAGATTTGAACATACTCCATTATTTATAAAATGGAGAAGAAATATGAAAAAATATTGTGGTACATTTTGTTATTATACTTGTCCCAAAAAATTAATGAATGGGACATGAGATAGATACCAATCGTGAGGAATAAATTATTTCGATACTTAATTAAAATTATTTTGATATAAGTAGTATAGATAGGTCACACTATATAATAATGACTTTCTAGTAGAATCCAACTACGGCGGCCAATCAGTATTTATATATTCTATATCAGCCAACTGCGCAGGAGATATTATAATGCATAAGTGTAAGTGCAAACAGAAGTGCACTCCCTATTCCTTTATACTCTCCAAGCCCGATCTGATGGATAACCGACACGACTTAAGAGAGATAAGGTGCAGAACTGACATTTCACTTGCCCATCCGACGTATGGATCATGTTACTTTACATGCAAACGGGTAATCATCCCGCTTTGCTCTAACCAACTAGTAAACAACAGTGAAAAGTTGTTAAGTCCCCGCGGGATTCAAATCCATGCAGTTGGCACTACACTATACACGATACGGTTAGTCAACTAGATTACATCCACGGGACCTTATACACCGTCAAGCATCGCTAAACAGTTCTTTAAAAGGCTAGAAAAAAGATGGATAAAATATTTTCCAATGATCCTTAATTTATTGAGTGGAATCAAAGATGACAGTCTTTTTAAATGTTTCATATAATGAAATGAATAATTGAATATAACGTATATCTAATATAAAACTTAAAAAAAAACTGCGTGTTCTTTTAGATCGTATTCTTTTGTTAATTATTATTTGACCTATAATAGCTGATATATATTTATATTTCTGATAATCTTTGTCTATCTCTGAAATGTTCAATTATATTAAGGGAATGCTCTTTTAAATAAAACTATAAAAAATCTCATTCTGTTGTCGTGATATCATCAATATTCATAATCGCTTGGCGTCGTGGTTTCTGACCCTGAATATTGTGCCAAAGGGTATGAGTTCGATTCGCACTACGTGAAAAGTATTGTTTGTTGAAATAAATAAAATGTAAGTCTATGTTTTTATCAGTCATCAAGTTGTCATAGCAACAAGCTTTGCTTAGTTTAGGACTAGATACTGTTATGTTATTTGTCCTGAAATATTAATATTTAGTTTAAAATTTTCTAGTTGGTTAGTAAAAAGCGAGCTAATCATCTGACAGTCCTCTTCTTACAGAGGACCGGGCGTTGGTACTACCACGGTACCTATTTTTGCCGCTTAGCAGTAGTGAGACACTACTGTGTTCCGTTAAAGGGCACGTAGCCAGCGTATTCACGAGATTTTCCCATTATCTTCTCAATATATGCAGGTATTTTTTTTATTATTGAACGCGATTTTATTCATTCTTTACACATAAATAAAACTATAACGATACTTGAAAACTTAATTAACTTATTTCCAAAACTCTAGCTAGCTTTCATTCGGTAAAACGAGTACTTTTATCTCGTTGTAGTGAAATAAGGGCACTAGAAACGTAAAGTCCAGTGCGCACCGAACCTCTTATTTAATCCGTCGACCGTAAGAGCTTAAATTTTTTAGCAATGTTTTCAGACCGAGATAAGCACATTTTACTAACTTTACAGTAAAGTAAACAGACTTCGACCCTTGGGCTGAAAAAAACTTTATTCGAAAATGTATTAACAATATGCCTTACAAAATTTCTATATGCTGACCTTGTGCACGTAAAAATTTAAAATATTTATAGTAGGCATAATTTAAAAACATTTCTAGGGTGCAGCTTTATGCTCATGTTTGTTCCTACTGGTTATGGATCCTCTTATACTGGTTCATGTTGTTCCTCGATAATATTGTTCTTGTCTAAGATAATGCTCCAAAGATCTATGAAAATAGCGGCAAGGACAGGAAAAAGTAGGTCCTGAAATAAGTACAACCAAAACGGACAATTTTTCTGCGAGTGTGGTAGTGCATATTGCATAAATAGTGGCTAATTAAGCATTGTGTACAATCTTCGCTTTAAGCGCACACACGTTTACTTAATGCATTAGAAGTAAAGAACAGAGAACGAAACATACGGGTGAGCTTTTTAAAACTTTCTACAACATTGAAGAAATAAATTTTTTCAAAATTTAGATAATTAACTGCTTATAGTGCAATTCACGAAAGTTATCACATAATACAACAAAAAAAAAATCTTTTCAATTAAATAAGAGAGTTTAAATAGGTGTAGCTACAATTATTTAACTATAATTAACGTAAAAATACAAAGCAATGTTAATACCATTGGGCCCGCACATAAATTTTATTATTATCTGTTTGGTAAAAATCGTTTTATTTTAAGTTTATTAAAACCTTTGTAATAATACGACTTCTTAGTATTAAAGTTTTATGTCAAAATAGATCAAATAAACCTAAAATTAGTACTAATAAAAACAAAACTCCTTGTGAGTATAAAATAGTTGGTATTGATTTACATGGTCATGAATTTCTAATCCGTTTTTTATTTAATGCTTCCAGTGTATTAGAACGTGTAAATGTTGAAATAGTAAACCTCTTAAGCAAAAAATAAGCTTCCTATGGCTGGATGCCAGCTCAGAAGGGCCTTTAATTATAATAGTAGGAGAGTTTAGTATACACTAAAAGGTGAAAAGGTTCAAGGTGAGATATGTGTTAAGTCTTCTTAGATTAATATTTAATTAACTCCATACGATATTTTTCCGTTTTGACTTTGCTTAAAATAACCAATACTCTGAGATTCAATAACGGTTAATATTTTGAGAATCCTTCATATTACTTTTTTGATTCAGAAATTCATGATCAATCTTGAAAAGTTTTAATAATACGTTCTTAAAAATATTCTTGTTCTTGAAAATATATTTATTATTAGCCTTAGGTGCTTATAAGTTCGCCACCAAAGCTATTAAAATAACGGAGATATAATTTATTAAATATGTATTCGAAGATTATTTAAGAGTATTTCTTAGAAGATTCAGATTTGTATCTGAAAAAAGAATAGCCAGTTCTTTTCAATCCCGATAATTGTTTATGTCCCGATATAACAATTTTGATTATTTTAAAATACACAAGGCAAAAAGCTTACCTGTACCTGGACGTTGGTTTATAGATTGTATCCAGTAAAGTGGAGCTAGCTATCTAAATACCCTGTGATCTTAAAAAAATAATCTTTTCTGTTTTACCATAACAGATTTGACTGTGACATTTTTTGTCTTGTTTTAACGACTTAATTTCACAAAGAAAACCTTCAATTTGAGTATGGGAAATACGCAACTAAAAACATTTTGTTAGCGTTTACGCAGAGACATACAGCACTTTATAAACACGCTGACTCCCACTTACAGCATTACGGCAATATCTAAGTAATGACGTTCAGATAATATGAAAACAGGATGCAAACATATTTTTAAACCAACGACAAACACAGTTGTCACGCCATTATTTAATGATTAAATGTTTAATATTTTTAAAATGATTTTACAAAATTTAGTCGTCATAATAAGAAAAATTAAACTGTAGTATAAATCGTTGAACACTTTTAAATGTTTCTTATTCCCCTCGCATTTACATTAAAAACAAAAGCAATTTGTAAAAATAAATTTGTTTTCCCTCGAGGAAACAACAATTTATTCTCTTTATCGGAGTTTTCAAATGGGCCATTTTAAGATAAATTGCTAGGTACGAAGGTTTAATTTGTATCGACTAAATACTGAAAATGTAAATACTTAACCATTATAAATTAATCGTTATATAAAAAAAACAATAAATGACATGGTTTGGTGTCACCACCAGACTTGGATTTGGTTTTTTATTAAATTAAACCCAAGACTCTCACTGCTAAACCTCAAAATACCATTAGCTTAGTATACATTTTGTTACAATTAGAACAGAGAATGGTCAGATAAAACTTTAACAGTCAGACGAATCAGCTTTTCCCGTGACCATAGAACCTTCAAAAGATCTAATACACTAGGAACATTGAAAACAAAATTAAACGCGTATTCTTTTATAAATGATATGTTTGACGTCAATGCTTGTTCTGCATAAAAATTTCGTTATATAGTACTTTGAAATGAACTGATTGGTTGTAGTGAAATGTGGCTATCATTACTGTATACTTTTTATTTAAAAAACTTCTTGTATACATATAAAAAAAACAATTAACATTACTAAATATCTGATTGCGAACATTTTACTGCCCATTTGCTTGAGTACAATATCATGTATTATATCCTATTTACTACACAACTTTATTACTCATAAGTAACTTCGATGTAAATTTCGGACTCCAAGATTTTTGACCTTATTTTTAATATTAATATATTAGTCGTGCCTTTCGAAAAATAAGTAATATTTTTATTAAGCCCCAAAAAGGATAATTCAAAACGGAAGATTTGATGAAAATTTTTGTAGTTTGAATGTATATAAAAACGAGCAAAATTTCCCAGTCTACTTTTAATAAAGCAAACATTAGCAACTCGAGTACTAACTTTAGCAGAAAAAATTAAGTTACTGATAAATGTTCTGCAAACGATTAATCAAAATAGAAAACCAACATAGTAAAAAAAAACTAATGGAATAGCCAAAGGTATTATAAAGTTATTATTTGAAAAAAACAAAAAATCATTCTTTTACCACTATTCTGATAACTCATGATTTTCAATTTTTTTCGTCAAAAGGTATACTATAAAACTTTTGGTAAAAAACTTAAAATAATTGATTCAAAAAAAAAAAACTTAAAAATGCACACAAGTACCGTCAGTTTAATGCACTTAAAACACTTTAATCAATCCATCTTTGGGTCAAATAAAAAAATTTTGGGGGTGCAAAATCAATTAACTGCTCCGCCTTGGAATGCAATATCTGTACTATAAAAACTTTTCAAGAATAGGGTTAAAAGAAAAAACGAACGAGTTTCGGTTAGTGAAATAAAGAAAAATGTAAAAAATTAGTAACAGTCGATTCTAATAATATTTTATGATTACATTATTGGTTTTTTTGTAAGATTAAATAGATTTAATAAGCCGGTATTGTAAGGTGTTTTCTATTATACAAAGTTAATTGTTTTTAACTGTCTGAAGTCAAACAAACCAGGGTTAAAAAAATTATTTATAAATTTATATAATTTTATTCAGTTTTATTACCGACTGACTACATTATTTACAATATAATGATACAGAAGTATGCATTTAATTATTAAATCACCACTTTCTCATTTTCATTATCAAGAAAGAGACCTATTCAAAAGGGCTGTTCTCAGTTCATAAAATGCGTGAGCCATGACTTTGAGACAGTGCAGCATCTACGACCAGCACTAAGGAGGTCGTAAAACGCTGCAGATGGAACAATAGGACGGTTATCCGATATTTTTTTGGTTGAAAAACCCCCAACGGATTTCCCAGAAGGAAAGGAGATATTAGGCCATTTCATTAAAGTATATCTAAAAAAGGTTGCCCATTTACCGTATTTGGGGGACTCAAATGGGCAAAACCCATTGGAGGTCTAGGACGGCGGATTTTAATGGTCTGACACTGTCCTTATCCCACGGGGATTGATAGGAGTATTTTAGGAGATTTATTTATGCCTGGCATTCGTGCAGAAATAAAATAACCGTCTCTGGATTTAAAAAACTGGAATTATTAAAAACCTGGGTTTTTTTACTGTTTAATTTTTCGCATAAAGTAATTGTTTTAAATATTTACCAAAATTCCATTTATATACTTTAAAAAATTGAAAAGAAAGAAAACATCATCATATCAGCCTGTGTTCGCCCCCCGGCAAGGCCCCGTTAAACGCCACCCTTCCGATCTTCGGCTTTCTCATCCAGCCCCACCGGCCCTGGAATGTCGTACCCATCTTGCCGCAGGGCGTCCCACACGGCCGGAGCCTCGGTTCCACCCAAACTTTGACCCGGCCGCCTTCCCAATATGACCCCACCGCCACTTTAAACCGGTGGCTAGCGGTTTTTTCCCTCTGTCGGATCCGTCATTTCTGGGGTTTCCTTCAGGAGATACCCCAAAGCCCTCCAGCTCCCAGCGACTTTAATTTTGGGACCAGTCCGAAGTGTCCAAGTCTGGCACCGTCAAACGGGGAGCATGATGAAGACTTTCATTTGAGGCTTTTGGGGATGGGGTGAGAAAAACTGACGAAGCTTATGAAAAAGCGCCCCAGCCCAGCGAATCCTTCTTTGGGCCTCCCAAAAGTTTTTTTACCTTGCTGGAGGTTTGTATACTCAAAACAACTTGAGGAGGTGTTTTTGATCGTCCCGGATCAACGTTTTCATGACCTTTGGTTTTACCGGGTTCATCCGGAACCGATGCGCAAAGGACTCAGCCAGGCTTTGCAATTTTTGCAGGTCCTTAGGGTCCAGCCATGATGACGATACGTCCGAAATGAAGATGGGAGAGATCGTTCCTTTTGCCATGTCCTCCCAGTTGATTCCTAACTTCCCCGCGCGGGGAGAATACCCGGGAGACATGCCTTGTCTCACACCGGCGGGGAAGTCTGCCCACTTTACACGACAGAAATTTGGCATTCAGATCCGAATACCCAATCAATTTGGCACCGCAAGGACTCGAGGGCCCATTGTGGGAGTCAGCCTTTCAAGTCCACAAATGCCGCCAGGAGCAACCTGCCCTAAAACCCGTCACGTATGGATGTGGTTAGGGCCAAAACCCTCCGAAACCCGGCCCGAGGCCGCTGTCGAGTTTTCGTAAGACGATTGAGAGACCCGAAAACAACTTTAAGAAGACCAGAGCGATATTAGATAGTTTTCAAAAGGGTTTTACACCTTAAGAAAAAGACCAAACCCCCTATGCCTCAGGAGCCTCCCGGGAAGGGGCAGAGAAAAGGCGGAGTCTTTTCAGCACCGTTTACCGGCGGCCTCAAAGCTCCGCTACCGTCCCTCCCGGGACTTTTTCCAGGGCCGGTCGATTTGCAGGCCGATTTCGAAGATCCTCCCCATTGGCGGGGGTGGCTCGGAATCCTTCCATCCGGCCCTGGCGGCGACGCGTATAACTGGCTGAAAGTTTAACCCGAGAGAACCTTTTCAGAAGCGACGATTTGTTCTTTTCAACCGGATGGCCTTGCCTTGTAGAAGACTTTGGACCCCGGTTTTGCCCCAAAGCCTCTGATTGAGAGCGTTTGGGAGGAGGGGTCGCCACCAGCTTGGAGATGGTCCCTTTAAGAACCCGTGTTCTAACGAAGTGAGGTGATTATTTTCGTCGGCCAGGAGATCAGTGTTTCCTGGTTTAGATTTTGCCCGTACCGAGGCACCCCGTCCCGAAGAATTTTACCACCGACAGCCCCGCCACGTCGATTGACCCCGGCAGCAAATCGATTTTGATTGATCTGAAATGCCAGGATCAAGATAGCAAGATTAGGGGAGCGTAGACTTCATCAACGGGACCGTTCGTTCAAACTATATTGGCTCGGTTCATCACCCCAACCTTTGTGACACCGAGACATCCTGAATATGGGGCCGATATAAGGTTCATCTATTTTTCATAGTATCGGGGTTTCCACCATTTTCTTTTGGGGGTTTCTAAAGAACGAGTTATTAAGAAAGCCCCTCGCTCGAGGAAATGAACTTTGCCCCTATGATTTCTGTCCGAGCCATATGATCCCAGCATCGATTCGCCTGCATGCCCTACTCTCTTTGGCGTTGAAATCCCCATGACAACGTTGAAGTGAGCCTGTGGTGGTATGTAAAGGCTCTTGAGATGTCCTCAGTACATATCTTCGACATCATCATCCGGTATGACGACGCTTGGTGCGAACTTGATAATTTTCAGGCTGTACCTTGGTTAGCTTTATCACAAGGTACGCAACCTCGCCGACACACCGGATACTTCAATCACATTGTCAATGAGGGATTTATTGACAAGGAACCGACTCCACCCTGGGATGGATTTTCTCCCTGCCAGAGTACAGAAGATGGCCCGACTCTAGGGTTAGAGTATCCTCGCCCTCTCTACGGACTTCACTCAATCCCAAAACGTGCCATCTTATGCACCTCAGTTCCTCTTCCAGTTGGGCCAAATGAGAATCTAGCCGTAGCGTGCGTCCGTTGTATGTCGCGATGGTCAGTTTGTTGTGGCGGCCTACGTACTCCCGGGGATTCTTAGCACCCCCCGCCCTGCCGTTACCGTGGCCGCCGCCTTGGCCAGGAATAGCAAGGCTACCGGGAACTGGGGGCCGGGGCGTTTTTCGTCTCATCATTTGGGGGTTTTGGACCGTATACCCACCACGCTGGTCCAATGCGGGTTGGTGGGTGGTTCGCCAGAGCCTCGTTCGTTGCTTGTCAGGGTGCACCACGTGAAGGTGAGGTTGGCTTGGGTTCCTTAGATGTTGTGAGGATCCCCTTACACCCCAAGGACAAGAAAATACTCGAAGTAAACCAATTCAGTTATTTTAATTACAAAAAATGTTCATGCTGTATTTTACAATATTTAATTTTTATAAAATCTAGAATACGGGCATGATAATAAATTTTGAGTGTTCTCTTATCCATTTTGTTATAAATTTACCGGTAGGTATAGGTATCTATAAAGTTTAGTACTTCAGTATTTTTTGCAGATTGCGTTGCATTACTGTCGTTGTGAGCATTAAATTAATTAAAGTATACGTGCTCAGGTATTATCTTGCATTCTGAAGCAGGTATCTCCAGTAAAATCCGCGTAATAATTATCAGCGTATAGCTCTGTTTTGCCGTGACTAATAAGTAACATAGTGGAAATAAAATTATTTAAAATAAGTCATACAACTAAACCTTTGGTTTCGATGCTGAGATTGTATTTCAGCTTAGTCGGTCACCCTTAAATTTAATATTAGCTTGCGACACGTACTGTGTGATTTTTCCGCTTCTTAAACAGAGCTTATGGCGAGGCATGATGACTTTACGACGAAGAATATTTGTCGATAGTAGTAAACAGTGTGCTTGTAACGATCTGGAAGTTTCCAGCTATCACAAACCCTTGATTATAGATTCAGGAAGCCTATTGCGTACGCAAAAGGGGCAAAGAAAATGTTTGAGATAGTTTCAAAGGTTCCACCACCTTGGACCCTTTGAAACTATCTGAGTTGGCTTTTGATCCGAGATGCGGCTGCATAAGAGTCCAAAATCGATCGGAGTCTCTTTTATAATTAAAAAAAAGTATAGGATTACAAGAACGATTCCGCAGAAAGTAAAATAAAGATATATAAATAAGATCATCATGACTGATTTCTCTTATCAGCATCGAAGCCATTCTATAATTAGACTCAGGAAAAATACATTACTTGTAAAATATTTTAAACGGTTTTTATAACCATATCTCAAAATAATTATGTTTTTATTTAAAATGTTAATTGAAATAACTTATTACTCACTACCTCAATGGTTATTTGAAACACAAGATGTAGCTAATTTCTTTTGATGTTGCTTCGTTACACTATTGGATTATTCCATTAATTACAGAGCTTTTATTATAATTCAGTTACACTCAATGTGAAAAGCTCTCCCGTTGCGATATGCTATGGTTCGTTAAAACTTCTGAAAATCTTGTATTAAATGCCTTACATTGACAAGCCTGAATCATTCTTAGCCACAAGTTTGTTTGGTAAAGTTTTCTTCTAAATACGTAAAATATGATAAATAAGTACATACTTTCTTTTGCTTTTTTTATTCTACGCTTCCTGTCTACGCAATGTGGCTACCAGCCCTGCTATAGCACTTGGATACGACGCATTGGGCCTTTGTTTGGAGAACTGTGCTTAATGCAAAAAGATGCTGGGATGCTGATTTGAAGGACCTCTGTGCGCTGAATATTGTGTGAAGTACAGAGGCAGAGTAATACCCGATTGTGAAGATTATGGTTCCATTGCACCTTTCTTGAATATCCGAAAACAAATTGCAATTTAATACATTTTATGAATGATAATTGACATTCTTATTAAATGATCATACGATATAGTATAAAAAAAATTATGTAATATTATACTTTTCGGAGATTAAGGCACGAATTTTTATTTTTTACGATAGGTTTAGTCACTAAGCAGGGATTTATTATACATATAAAAAAAGAAAAGTTTCGTGTCAGATTATAGGATCAAAATTGATTGAGTTTATACGCGATGTATTTTTGCACTTATTACAAAGTATAAAGAGTAAATCTTCGAATTATATATTTAATAATTGAAATCCGTACTAGGTAAGAGATAGTGTATACAAGACCAGATTTATTATATTAAAAGATTGATTGAATTACTTTAAATTTTACAAAGAAACACAGTTTTTTTAATTTACCAAGGTGTCACGCTAAGCACTACACTGTTGCATTCTGTAATAATGTTAAATGTCTGGATAATTTATCGACTTTTAAAACCTGAAAAAGAAAACCGATTTATAGAAATACGGGACGCACAATTTAAATAAAATATGTCCTAAACTTTAAAAACGAATAAACTTCTGGTCGGTGTATTTAATTTTATTATTGCAAATTTCAATTGGTATAAAATATTAAAGAAATTATTAAAGTTATGTTAAATAGGTAACAGGACGTTCAGTGCAACAAATGGAAGATTAGTTTCACGGTCAAATAGCTTTCGACTCGAATATTCTAACCATCGTACATTTTAGCATGTGAATTCAGTTCAGGCTGAACATGAAATGGAATTGGTGAGAAATATTTTACGTTTAACATCGCAGGGATGTAAAGACTACTAATTTATATGAGAAATATTAAAACTATATTAGCATGTAAATAAAAAATAGGCACAAGAAAGAATTAAAATACATATAAGGTAGAACCAAACGTTAAGTTGTATGAGACATGTTGACATCACGAAAAAGATCTTGAGAAAAACCACGTGTTGTTATTAGATATTTAACTCAAAGAAACAAAATATTTTAACGCAATTCTAACTTAGATTCAAAGAAATATTTTGCGACGTTGTAACTTTATTTCAAATTTAAAGCTAAGAATGTGAGATATAGTAACGTTACAAAATGATTTTTATGACACCATATTCATCCGTAGAGCGTTTCGAATCTATACCTTCTGGCTAAATATTCAGCGTTAGTAACAAGCACGCAAATCTAACAGTCCTGAAGACATTTAGAACCCATCACATGTTTACATTGTACCGATTTTACAATGTAGAATGTTAGCACGTAAAACTTTTCGATTGCGGAACTCGACATTCAACTAATTTAGAAATAGGTAATCGACTAATACATTCCACTTTCCACTATTGCTTATCGATTGTTCATTACTGCTTTTTAAGCTAACACGTAAGGATATTACGCAAGATACAACATATACGACTAAAATTAAGCATTTTATTGTGGTTAACAAAACCGAATTTTACATTAAAATAACAACCAATATAATTACTTTTCTTTCGATAGTATTTTTGAGTTTTTACTCTATTTTACAAAAACGTTCGAAAAGATGGAAGAAATAGATGGGAATGGTATGGTGTATGAAATAATGACTATGTCCACGACCAAATTTTCAAGAAAATACTGAACACGTACTACCCCTGCCTTTATAAGTGGCATCAAGTCATGTGCTCGAAGTAGACAATTTCGCTTCGCATGCCATTACTTTCGTAGAGAACACTCCAACTATTTTAATTAAAGACCCATTCGTATTGGCCTTGTAGGCGTTTCCGATAAAGTTTTGTATGGAAAAAAGTTATTTCCATGAACTATCCATAACACTTTTGTTTTTCATTCATTAAAATATGTTACTTTTTTATATATGTTACCTTGTTTCTCCGCTCATAGAGCTCCGATTTTGTTCATTTTTTTATTGATCGATACTAGCTTCCCATTAGTCCTATTTTTTAAATAATTTTATAATAAGTAATATTATCCTGCTTAAATTTTAAAATAATTAGTCAAATATTAAAAAAATAAAATAAATTATGGCACCGAAAATCACAACCTCGTGTGAATAAATTACAAACACTGCCAAAACCGTAAAATATGGATATAAAGTATGTCTTACATAATTGTACTACTTGAATTGGTCTACAATAAAATCAGCGATAGCATATTCATTCTTTTTTAGAATTATCAGCTTAGGTGGATTTATGACAATTTCTAAGATCACAGTTTGCAAAGTAACACCACGCTGCATATTCCTATAAAAAAGCCATATTTTCTAATTTTTTGTAGCATACGAAGCCAGACAAGACACCTGATGGAAAGTGGTCACCATCCCATGGACATCGGCAATACAAGGGGTATCAACGCATTGCCTGCCGTGAGATAGAGAGATAGATAGAATATATAGAATTAGATATTTATCGATATGTGAGATATTTGATGAGAAGATGTAATCTTGTTTCTCCTATATGTAAACACTGCTATGTTCGCAATGGACTGATTTTAGCAACGGATAAATACAGGCTGATTGTGATTATGGATATTGTTTAATACAAAAAATAGCATCACATTAAAATGGGTTACCACAAAACTAAATATTTGTTAAATGAGATTATTTTGTAAATATTAACATTATTTTTGCGATAAATTAATAAATATCTAAAACAGATCGGAGTGAATTGTATTCTTTTTGGTCTTTACCCAAATATTAAGCTAGGCTTCCAATTTAGTAACTAGAATCCATTCGTGTTAGCGCAAAGAGCATTTGGTAATGCGATGTAAAATACCGCATATTATGTTTGAATGTGTGTGAACATATTCACAGATTAGCTGCATTTCGTGTTAAGCCTACCGGACTTGATTTTTTTTCGTTCCAACGTGCTTCGTATTTGTTGAATTATAATACCCAAAGTTTAAAGCTGAAAATCGTACTTCCCGTCCTAAACTACGGGGCAGAAACGAGACGTTCATTCGACAAAAACAAAACTCACCGACATAGTCCAAATGATTAGCTCGTTGACGTGGCAGTAGACTGATCATGTAGCCTGGAGAACAGACGGCCAATGGGCTACTAAGGTTCCAGAGTGGAGACAACTTTCGGGAAGAAGGAGCGTTGATGGACCTGACCAGGTGGGATGCCAATCTCCGTGCAGTAGCCGGTTCAAGATGGAAGCGAGTAGCAGAAGATCAGCCGCCTGGCCGCTCATCGTAAAAGGCCTATGAGCAGCAGTAGAATATTAGGAGCTGGTTAAGATTATGATGATAATGATGATAAAATTATAATAAATTCAAATTCATATATTTATTTTACTGGTGGTAGGTCCCCTTTTTACAGGAGACAGTCTGGTTGGTAACCACCACGGTGCCTATATCTGCAAAGCAATTATGTGAAAATACTAATGGTTTGAAGGGCACCGTAGCCAGCGTATCTACTGGTAAACACAAACGTTTACTTAACTATTGATAAAATTTTTAAAGTTTAACTGTCACAGTTTACATGTTGACCATATAAAAACATTATGGTTTTTATATTGTCAACAAATAAACTTTGACAATACGGATAATTATCGCGTTAATTTACGTATCTAATTATTTTTTAATTTTAACCATTTTTTACCACACGTTTTCGTTGAGTGGTCGTAGTGGCAGAATAGACTGTGGAGTTTACAATAAAAAAAAATTATACTCAAGGTTTTAATGTTTGTCCTAACCTACAAAAATTAACTTGTTTGATAATTACTCCAATCAAAATTTAGATAAAGTTGTTAAATATATTTTAAACGTGTTCACTTTGAACCAGTAATCATAACCGATATCCAACATTATATAACCAGTTGGCGCAATACGAGCGAGTGACAAAATGCCCGCTGTAAGAAACTACCCCGCACTTTTGCCACTGCATTTGAAATCGATAATATCTTTTAAGATATTAATTTACGCGTTTAATGCACATGAAATAAAGAATTTTTGTTATGCTTTAACATTTTTGTAAAACACATTATGAAACTACATTACTATATTACCTTAAATGAGTTTGAAAATACTTCAGTGGAATTTTTAAAAATGTTTTACATGAAAATGTTTATTTTGGGTTATTTTTAAAACATATATATCCATCCATCTTTAACGGTTTTGGCAGAATTTGCAATTGAATCGGACGAGGTTGTGATTTTTTGCGCCATATTTTGTTTATTTCTCAAGTATATATGAAACTACTTATGATAATATGTACAAAAAAGGCATCCAAACCGCAAATAAATAGTAGGAAGGAAAAAAAATACTATTATTGTCCATCCACAATTTTTTTATATGTAGTAAATAAATTTCCTTTTTGTAGACATTTATTGCGTTTTCTTTCAATATTTTATGAATCAACATATTATTTTCTTCGTAGATTAGATCGTATTGTATCATTATCGATCACTGTAATTTATTTTATTGGATTTTTAAAGAGTATAATGGTAATTTTCAACTTTAAAACTTTGTTAGAAGCTCCACGAATAGGAAAAGGTAATTTAATGGGCACTTTCTCCATAATTTTTAATACTTTTCTCATTACAAACTTGCCGTTTCATTTGAGGTTATCTATCAAAGTCTTGGTTACAACGTTTACTTTTAAACTTACCTAAGGGTTATGAAATTAGTTATCTAATATCTCTTAAACTATTTTTTATAAGACTTTGATTATTAATTTGCCTTTTGAGTTTATGTTTAGTATTTAAACATCTAACATAATAAATAAAATTAAACCTTCAAACTGAATATCTATTGCCTACCATCAGTCGATACCCCCACTGCTGAGGATTGTGATGTCTATGAGTGGATCATGTCCCTCCATTCTTTGCGATCGGAAGCCTTATGAGGGGCGGTATTTAAGACTGATTATACATATTAGTAATAGTCATGAATATAATATATTTTTGATTACGGCTAAATTCATCATTAAATTGGTGCAGCTTCGGTGGGCGCTGTGCTAGGGTAAGCGCGGGACATGATGCGATCGCAAACTACGAGTAATCTCAGCGATCAGGATAAAGGATCTCTGACAGCTCCGCAAGTAGTCAGCACGTATACTAGTTGTACGTTATTATTTACCAACTGAATATTTAAATTATACCTTTCTTAAACCTAAGCTGTTTTGTTAATTGGTTTTGATAATCAAGTTACACTAAAAAATCTAAACAATTGTTTAGTGTATTACTAGCAGAATATATGATCTGATATATTTGATCTAGAATTGGCATCAGAATAATGTAATTATTGTTTAGATTTTGCTATGTTATATAAATTTGTAAATGTTGATATTTAATTCTTTAATCTTTAAGTAATTTTACATGGCGGGACTTGTTATTCTTATATTAATATTTTGTCGATGAATTAGCGTAAATAATCATTGATAAGCCATTAAAAAATAAAAATCATTGTTTTAGGTGTGACTTCGTGTATCAAATTACGATTCGTTTATTATTTCGCAAAGGTGTAATCGGATAATTACCTTATCTATAGGATAAAAATCTACCCTTGCCCTTCACATTATTTAGCGCACAATGGTTCCTCGAACCAAGGTCCTAACATCTCTAAGGTCAAGGTAAGGTCATACCCAAGTGGTATTGCCGAATTATCTGGTACTTTTTTTTGGTGTAATGGATTTTCCTTCTGGTGGTAGAGGCGAAAAGCATGGCGGCTGCTAAGAACTGGAAGATTTGTACTTGCAACCGTTTAGATGTTCTGCCTCCCTTGAACCATGTGCAGAACACTTTCGGGTGATTCTTGGTCAGGTTTAGCTCCGACGCCCCCTCAGGTGCAGTGGGCTGAATGTGCAATAATTTTAGGCGTCCAAAAAAGAACAACGTGGTAGTTATAGCCGGTGCGAGCCTGGAAAATTCCGGCATTGCCCCTTCAAGGGAGTTTATTTTGTTTTGTTTATATAATTTGTTTATTGTTATAATTTGTTGTCAAACATTGTAAATACTCCGTATTAATTATATTATATAATAATATTTACTTAAAAATATAAGTGAAATTTGTAATGTTTTTAGCCTCCTCGAAACATAATTGTAAGAATTAAATAATATTATCTACATTGTGTACCCTGGTAATATTATATATAGCGTTATCGTGTTTATACGGTGTACGAAGTCTAGCTGTCACTGCGCAGGTAACGACTTTTAGTTTAAAATAAGTTTATTGTCCCTACATCCTCGTCAAGAGCTCACATTATAATTTAATCTTATAATTTTTATATCAATTATTACATAAAAATGATGACCCGCAATACCAAGGCCCGTCAGGTCGAGGAACAACTCCATTTGTCTCTGAAAGAGCTAAAGGGAGCCAAAATGCAGTGTGAGGAATTGCCGAGGGAAAGGGACGATAACGAACATGAAACTTTGCAAATTATTAACAAAAATACCAAACTAAAACAAGAATTAGCTCAGTTAAACTTAAATTATTTAAACTCACAAGAACAAAATAATATCTTGCAAAGTTTAGTTAATGGGTTTGACCAGTGTAGGGTGATATGAGAGGAGCTCTCGGCTTCACCTCTAAACTAAGGTCTGAATTAAATGAGGCTCATACAACAATCAGATTACTTAAAATTAAGAACCAGAACTTAAGGAAGAGTCAAACCCAAAGCCTTTATAGTGAATTAGTTGAGGAAGTACAAGATATGGTATCCCCAGTAACAAATATTAGTAACAATATAGCACAATAGATTTGACTGAGTGATGACTGCGGAGCCTGCCGTCCAGTAATCAGCAAAATCAAACAAAGAAATTAAAAAATTAATAAACACATAAGGAAGACAGAAATTGTTGAAATGTAGGCATAGTATTTGTAAAAGCTATGGCAAAATATTTAAAGATAGGAATAAACTGAAAGCAAAATTAAATGTATGCTACAATGAGGCTAAGATAACTCATTTTGTTTCATGAAGGCTAGTGTCAGTTTCATCGGACTGAGATTGCATCACTATTGCAATCCTTAAATGTCCTAACAAAGAAATATGAGTCATCTCAAAAGAAATATCTGAACACATTTCGGTTATGAATGACATATTAGATTTATGCAAAAATAACTCAGACCGCTTTGACTCCTTGACCAGAAATTGTGTATCAATTGTCAAAGCATACAGGTTCATTCAGAACTGGAATGTGATTCTAAGACTCTGTCTCAAAGGTGGTGCCTCACGGTAGCCTTCGAGATAATAGTAAAGAAAAACATATTTCTTCCCATAATTATATTAAAATATACAGCGATGAACTGGGAAGAAGTATGGGTTCATAATTCTAGATAAGTGTATGGGGAATCAGTATCTAATTATTGTATGCCAGGAGCAACCTACTTACATATTATGAAAAAATATTGACTGATACTCATTGCTTTCAACACTATCTTGATTATCTTGATTGGGAGTAGGGAAATGTTAATAGACAAGACCTACAACTTTCATGAAAGACTTAATAAACTAGATGTAAAAAAGGTAATTTTGTTCACATTTCCCTACATTAAGGAGTTGTCACAGGAAAACCAACATAGATATAAGTTAAATAACTATTTGAATTTGTTATACAATAATAATTGTAAACATTTAACCCACAAATATCATAACAAAATTGATATTATTGACATTAATAATATAATTAATTGTAACAATTTTCATTTGACTTATGGTCGGTTGCAGCTATCAATTTTTTTTAGAAAAAAATTAGCTTGTATGCTATATTATTGTATTTTAAATAATTCAGCCTGTTTGGCTAACTTGACTCCTGCTTCTATTGAACAGGAACAAATTGTGACATCTAATAATTTGGAATCCGTTCCAAGCAATAATTTAAATTAAATATTGAGACAACGGAGAAAATCTCTTGCATATTAAACAATACTTTATTATTATCGAACAATAATGTTATTAAAAATAAATTTTCTAATAAAAGCACACAGTGTATGAACCTGGTACATCAAAATATTCAGGAATAGCCAGTAAAGAACTTGAAATTGAACTCAACTTGAATAGTTGTAAAATTGATATTATGTATTACTGAGCACTGGCTACAAGAATATCAGTTAATGTTAAATCTTGGATGTCACCAGGTTGCTAGCCTGTTCAGTAGAGATAAAGCTATACGCGGTGGCTCTTTAATAATTATTACTTTAAAATAATAGTAGTAGTAGTAGTACTTTAAAATAACATTAAACTTTATTTAAATGACACATATTGCTTGTGAAAAAAGTATTTGTTAAGTAGTAAAAACGTGTAGGAAACATTGATTGATTGGATGACAAAGTGAAAAGCTTTACAATCGTATACATTTCCATGAAAACGAGCGAGTGCGATCCAGTAAAATGTTTTATATTTTATTTACACTGCACAAATTTGCCCGATTGGATTTTCGATGATTATAAATACTAGAAGTTATGCATTAACGGCTTTGTAATGACTATAAAATACCCTAAAATAGTATCTGGTAATTATTCTACACACTTACTCAATATTTTTATGAGTATGAATTTTTACATTATATTTTAACAGGTTTTACTATTTTATCAAAGATAATTTATTTATTTACATTTTAAATTTACTTACATTTTAAAATTCGTAAACTACTTGCAAGTAATTGACGAATATAATAAAATAAATTAATAATAAATTTATAATAAGTTAATAATAAATTGATAATTGTTACCTCATTAACTAAACTTATTATAGGTTTTGTCAATTCATCAACAGCCTTCGATAGGCCTCCTTAATGCACGCTTTCTCCGTTCTTGCATCCCACCACGCTAGTCCAACTCGCGTTGGTAGGTAGATCGACTTTTTACATACCCATCTGACGCATGGATCATCTTACTTTTCAGACAATGGTGTGATCGGCCCAAATAATATTTATGTTGTTTCCCGGTTTATAAAGCAAGACGAATTCTAGCTTGACCAACGAGGTGGTTATAAGATATGATTCTTTGTTTATAAAACTATTTTTTTAATCAATAATAATTATAAAAGCAAGAGATTTCTTCTGTTGCTTTAACCCAAATAAAGAGAAATTATTCATGAAAACATCTAAATTTTTATGTAAGTTAAATATTTAATCTACTTAAGATACACATTTATATACATCCGACCAAGAAATGAATATTTTTAAAAAAGTTTTATGTAATAAATAAACAATAACATAATTTTAAAAACACATAAACCTTAAGCTGATAAACAATACTTGCAGAAGTAGGCTTTTTTAAATTAAAAAAAAATCCCTTCATTATTTTATTTATATTTTTAAAACGAAACACTGCATCTCTAAAGACGATGCAAAATGACAAAGCGAAATCTAGTAAAATAGAACAATATTATTGGAATAAAACAGGTACAAATAGCAAGACGTGACCGGAGACAAGAAACATTTATAGTATATTCTATATAATTTGTCTGTGATATAAGTACGCTTCTGTCGTAATTATTATTCTTATGTAAAGTAAATATTAAATATGTATTTAAACACGTTTTAAGATATTCCTAATTTGCGCACGGTGTTTTTGCAATATTTTACTCATTTACCAAATCTAATATGAAAAAATAACTTGTAAATAAGATGACTTCTTTTTTATAATTTAACCGTAAACTTTAATTCTAATTATTGGGAAAATCATATAATTCTGATAGTATAACCTGAAAAATGTAATCTTTTTCAAATATTTAAACAAATTAAAACTAAAAGTCATTGTTTTCAAGCTATGTTTTGTTAAAATTCCAGGTTATTTTACTTTTAATATATTTTTATACATATTCTATCTGTTTTATTAAAATGTAATTAAATTCGCATTATATTTTGTATGCATTATGGATGACATGAATCGTTTTAATTAAACATGAAGACTTTATAAATGAAGACATATTGCGATCATAATGCGACCTCATTTATCTTCATCAAGTTATCCGAACCCTGAACATCTTATTTATCTCATTACAGCGTCACATTTGAAAAAGATATACATTTATGAATGATTCTGCCTAACTGCCTCCGTAGCCTAGTGGTATGGGCGTGCTGTTTGAAAGCGGAGGTCGTGGGTTCGAATCCTGCGGGATTCAACAAATTTTCATTGTTGTTTCCTAGTTGGTTGAGGGCAATTTGGGCCGATCACCCGAATTGTCTGAAAAGTAAGATGATCCATGCGTCGGATGAGCATGTAAAACTCGGTCCACCCACCAACCCGCATTGGACCAGCGTGGTGGGATACAGGTCCAAAACCCTAATGGATAGGGGTGTATTAGGGAGACCTATGTCAGCAGTGGACTATCACAGGCTGATGATGATGATGAATGATTCTTGCATAAGTCACTATAAGTAAGTAATATAGTAAACCTGGTATACTGGTGGTTTATTTTTGTATTTATAATGTTTTAGCAAGCATATGTTTCGTATGAACGTAAATAGATATTTGAAATAAAACAAAACATTATCTAGTTTGATTTAAAACAAATCTTATAATTTTTATTAATAACACATATATTGTAACAAACTTATGCATACTACTTTGACAATAAATTGTGATTTGCGATTCTTTTTATGTGTCTCTGGTAGAAGAATCGAACACAACCAACACAAGCGCAACCTTTCCAGAGAGTGGCTAGCCTTACCGATCAACTCGTCAAAAAATTGATAAGCAATTGATCTTAGTTCACTGAAATCTAAAATCTATGTATAAACTAATAAAACAACATAACCAAAGGACACAACAACTTATTATCACTTAAATAAATATTACTATATCTGAAGTTTAACAATAAAAAGTAGAATGTGAATAACAATCAAATGCTGTCGTTTTCTTTCTGATTCATAGTAATAGATTTTTCTAAGCTGATATAGAAATAAATAAAAATATTAAAAAAATATTGTTTTAATATTGTACCGATACAATTTCCTTTAACCTAATGTTTTCTTCAACTCAATTCTGATGTTGTTTCGTTGAATATTTAGGAATTCCAATATTTTTATGAGTAATTATATAAATATTGGTGTTAACAAAAGTGTTATATACATTCATAATATAATGACGGATATAATATACAATCATATCCGATACCATTTAGATTTTGACAGAATTCTTGAATTAACATGTGATAATAATTATTATTAGTTCTCGTAGTCAAATCCGACAACTGTGGACGTATATATAACAAGTAAAATATCTTTTACGATGGCTTAAAAATCGGCACCCTCTCAGCGGACCGGAAGTCTACGAAATACCGTTAGATTGCGGTAAAAGTTATATTGGAGAAATAGGACGCGTAACGTAGTGTAGGACGCCCTGCGGCAAGATGGAGTGACGACATTCGCAAAGTGGCCGGCGTGGGCTGGATGAGAATTGCCAAAGATCGGAAGCGGTGGCGTGCTTTAGGAGAGGCCTATGTCCAGCAGTGACCTATGTCCAGCAGTTTTTTCACCAACATTTTAAAATTAACTGCTAAGCAAATGATTTGTTGCTGTTGTCTTGAATATTGTTGCTGCGAATTTGGTCACCTTTCTTAATTACTTACAGCAGATATAATATGTTCACCATATGGGAAAACCAGAAAATGAGAGCTTATCCTTAACTTATTATGAAATAATATAAAATAAGATTCAACAAATTTTTATTAATAAATATATTCATTCATTCACTGTAAATAAAAAAGAGCATTAATATATGTCTTAAGTTATAACTCTTTATATACAAATTCGACATACTCTTCAGTTCTTTTTATTGCGCCTTCATAAACAATTAAATACACCTGAATGCCTCAGTCGCCTTGAATTCTTCCGAATCCGTTAATTTATGCCGTGGCATTAAGGTGGAATATATCCGACTATAGATTCAAAAATGCATTTGTACGAGTAAAAAAGATAACTCAGATTAAATTATCAATGGGTTAATAAATATTGTAAAATATTCGGGATTTATTTTATATTTTTTTATTGATAAATAGTTTCTATAATAAATAAATACATCTAAATGCCAGGCTATTATGGTTGGCAGTTCTAGAATTATGGCCAAATTGAATACAGTTCAACTACCACGAATTTTTTATGACAGCTCTCCTATTTCTATAAGCCAAGCGTTAAAAATTGGGGCCTGTTCGTTGATAAGCACATTAAGTTGGAATTCGCATATTTCTAATGTTAGTAAAAATGTAATTTCATGGTTCCATGCAACATCCCTACAGGCTTAAAAACTTTCTGCCGGTGCCTACAAAAGCAATGCTCGTGCAGGCTTTGATTTTCCCTCTCATCGACTATTGTGACATGTGCTTTTTTGACCTGAATGCAGATCAACTCAATAAACTAGACCAACTTCTAAATAACTGCATTTGATTTGTTTTCAACCTTCATAAATAAGATCATGTGTTTTCCATCGTGCACAATTGCAACGAATGGGTAGCCAACCCATTCGCCAACGACGCTCGTTACGGGCTCTCACAACTCTTTATTCTTTTCTCGGTTCTCCTTCCACACCTATTTACATATATATATATATATATATATATATATTTAACAATTTATTTGTTCATTAACACGTAGGGCTTATATTATTTATGTATTTATTTTTATTGGGTAATTCTATATATGTATTCTATATAAATATATTAGTGTATGTATATGAATATATATAATGACGTACAATTTAGTATTATTATATATTTATTAGCATAGGTCTGATATTCTTAACATTTAGTTTTTTTGTTTTAACTGTACGCCTACCCTAAATTTTTCTACACCACCCAAAGGTTTACTGGGAGAGAATGCCATGGGCATTATACCCATTTGTAATTTTGTGTAAACTTAAAGTTTAAATAATTAAATAAATTTTAGCAAAACAAAACCGACTTGAACACCAAAAACGGAGGTTTATGACTAACTTGCACCTCCACCCAAAATCCCTCTTCATTCTTTTCCCCTTTCGGTCCTTACGTGATTTACGGACGGCCCTTAGCCGATGAAAGTTTCCTTTGAGCATCGTTAATTTGGTCCTAAGATTTGAAGAGTTCCGTCGCTTTCTCATGGATTCTATTATCATAACCTTACCAAACTCTTATCAAACTGCCATCGAATTTCATTCTTTCCAATAAATAAATTAAAAAAATCATCGAAATCGATTGGCGTGATATTGAGCTATTAATTGTCCATTTGTTGAACACATACTTAAGGTAAATTTCAGACTGATTCAATTCTTTCATGTATGCCTATCAGAACTGGACCAAATTGCTTTGGGACCAAACGGGAAGCAACAGCTTTCTAATAAAGAAATAGATTGTATTAAAATACAATCTATTTACCTTAGGTATCTGCATCATATTGTTTTCTAATCAGAGGTTAAAGAAATACTTTCTAACTATAAAACATTTTTTCCATATAACGAAACGACGGATAGTAATGTTCTTCAGCCGAATACGACTACGGCGACCGATCTATATTAGATCAGCCAACTACGCAGGAGATATTATTGTGCACAAGTGTCCACATAAACACAGGCGCACTCCCTATTCCTTTATACTCTCAAGACAGGCGAGAGTAAGGTGCAGTACCGACTTTTACTTGCCCATCCGATCAGCCCAAATTGCCCTAACCAACTAGAAAACAACAATGAAATTTTGTAGGGTCTCCGCAGGATTCGATCCCACGACATCTGGTTTCTAAAGCCCACGGCCTTACTATAAGGCTACGGAGGCAGTTTAATGCCGAAATGACTGATAGGAATAATGTAAATTTACTGAAAGATGCTGATAAAAACACAATATAACTTTTTTATTTCCATTATCTACTTCAGTCCGAATTATATCTATTTCTATCACAATAAGTTATTGTTGTAAAGACTATTTTGTTTCGGGATTACAATACAGAAAAAGGAATAAGTATTTATACGCACTAAAAAGTTAGCCACAAAAGTCTAACTTGATCTTTATATGATTGTTACGATTCGTAAAGCAATCCCTTTATTGTTAATTTGATGTAACGTATTTAGTAGTGTCCGACCGAACTTTCGGTTTCGGTTTCAGTTTCGCGAGTTTCGCCAAAATCAAGTTTCGGCTGCAGTTTCGGTTTCGGCCAAATTTGGCGAAACTTTACCGAAACTGATTTCAGAAGTGTTTTCAATTTTAAAATAGTAGCGAAAGTTAAATGTATCATTGCTGCAATCGAGCTCAGATCAGTCGATTTTAGTTCAGACAAACATTCCAAGTTTGACAAAAGAAATAGATGATTCTTCTAGAAAGACGAGGACAAAACAAATAGTAGTGAGAACAAAATATATAATGCTTGGTAACCAAAAAATAAATACAAATAATACTGGAAAGTATATCTCAGATGTTTGTTGTGTTAATAAAAAGATCTTCTAGTCTCTTTACTTTTTTTCTGAATGTAGTCATTTGTTTGCTATGTGTGGCGAAATGTTCTCGAATAAATAGAAAACCCAAGTGCGACCTTGTCATTAAAACCACTGTTATAAAAAGTTAACAACGCAAGAGATTTACTGCGGCTCAAAGGCAACATGAGAAGAGACTGCTCTGTCATAATCAATTGTCGCAAAGTGGGCTTCTTAATTTCGAGTAGGGAGAACGTACACGGAAGACGAACATGGTTGCAGACGTCCATCGAACAAGTAATCAACAAGAAACAATAAGAATATGCTGCCATATTCAAAAAAACTGTTTTAGCAATTAAAGAATTACCATCTGATACCTAATCCAAGAAACGAGCTTTCATATAGAGGTACTCAACGCATATTGACAGAAATTTTGAATTTGAGAAAAGTCTCCGCAAGATGGGTGCCGAGAATCAGAAACAAAATCGACTTCGAAGATATAGTTGGACAAGTTTTAAGAAGATTCTAAAAACTTTAAATCTAGTTTTGTGGCAGTGGACGAAACAGGAAGGATCTTCATGCCGTGGCCGTGGTATATGGCCTGGCCGGGGTATGGCCTCAATATTTTGGGACTCAGAAGTGATATTGTTGTTTGATTACCTGGAGCATGGAACCATCATTACAGATTATGCAGCTTTAATACCGAGGTTGAGAAATGCCGTCAATGATAAAAAAGAGGCAAACTTTGAACGGGCGAGCTGTTTCATCTTGACAACGTACCGGCACATAGGTTGGCATTAGCGATGGCCACCGTTCAGCATGCTAGCGTACAATTGGTTGAGCATCCCCTCTTCACCAGATCTGTCGTCTAGCTATTTTTCATCTTCTCTCCATATTGATACAATACTTAAGAGAAAACATGTGTTAAAACTATATATAACAAGTAAACGATGCCATGGTGACCTTTTTGCAGGACCAAGACAATCCTTTTTTTAAAGGAAATGAAGCATTGGAAACTTGGAACGCTGGACTTGGTGTGTAGGTGGACTCGAGATTATGTAGAAAAATATGTAATTAAGCTATCATAGTCATTATATTCTATCTCATTTTACTTTTTGATCCCCTTGAACTACAAATACAAACCAAAGTTTTAATTATTAAGATTTCGAAATACCAATGCTTAGTCTTTAATGCAACAGTCACAATTATTAATTTATTTATTCACATCACATCATCAGCCTTTGTTAGTCCACTGCTGGACATAGGCCTCCCTAATACACCCTATCCATTAGGGGTTTGGACCGTATCCCACCACGCTGGTCCAATGCGGGTTGGTGGGTGGACCGACTTTTACATGCCCATCCGACGCATGGATCATCTTACTTTTCAGACAATTGGGTGATCGGCCCAAATTGCCCTAACCAACTAGGAAACAACAATGAAAATTTGTTGCGTCCGCAGGATTCGAACCCACGACCTCCGGTTTCTAAAGCACACACCTATACCACTAGGCTACGAGGCTCATATTTTATAAGAAATTTATTTGAAAAAAAACTTTATTAGCAACTGTTACATAAAAATATTATTAGCAACTGAAATAAACGATTACCACACGTTTAATATACTGTCTCCATACCATGACTAAAGTAAAGCAAAATAATAGGCATAAAAGCTCCATTTTTAGTATTTCAAGAATTTTTAAACTTGATCACGTGAGTTTCGGTTTCGGTTTCGGTTTCGGCGAAACTGAAGCCACGCCGAACTTTTCGGTTTCGGTTTCGCCGGAAAAAACAGTTTCGGTCGGACTCTAGTATTTAGTAACAAATGGATGGTTTTGGTTTATTTTTATAAAAAA
>JAGSMT010000351.1:0-112463 GCA_029286875.1 Lamproptera curius
TTGTATCTCCTCATTTGTCACAGTGCCACTGTTTCATGGTATTTTTCAGGGGGCCAATGATAACTTGTCGAATACGGTGGCTGAGTTGATGTTAATTTTAACCAAAAAATTACGTACAAGTAATGATGATTAACCAGGATAATTATCGCGATGCAATGGCCATGAATAGTTTTTCATCAATTCCGATTCTGATCTGATCAGTGAATATCAATACTTAGCGTGACAATTACAACTGCTACTACCACTACTTTTTAAATAGATCAGTACAGAATTTGTTAATTAGAAAGAAACGTAACAATTTTTACAAGCAAGTAATTTATTCTGTGTATATAAGAGCAACAAATTGTTTAAAGTAACATATAAGCATAGTAATAACTTTGTTTTCTGTCTCATAAAGCAAACATACAATATAAAAAGCTTGTTTACGGCACCCACTTAATTTTTTAATAAAAAGTGTACGTGAGTGAACAGAAATTTAATTAAAAGTTTGGTGCGGCGTTGTTTTTTAACCGCCTTCATTAAATAAAACACGGAAAACATGCTTTATTAATTATAAATATGTATGTAATACGTTTTATAATTGTTACCAGAAATAACTTTTACACAATTATTAAAGATTGTTGATGTGTGGTACTTTGACATGTTTGATAAACTGCACTTTTGACTGTCTTCCCAAATGAAGGAGGCACTTAATTCGTAACTTATATTTTTTTATATATGGTACCCCATTGATCCGCTCTTGAAACTCCAATATGGTTTATTAGAAATAACCCACAATAGTTATTTTAACATAAATAATATAAATATACAATTGTATGTAAAACAATATTTAAAATTGCAATAGGGCCTATTTGAATTCGAATTCAATTTCAATTCCAAATGTAATTGTGTTGGCTTACTTAAAAAAAATCATTCCAATGGCATAAAACGTGTGATATTTGACATTTTGATTAAATAAATACCTTTAAACATATTAGACATTTTTCAGAGATAGATATTTTTCATAGAGAAACATTTAAATATGCGTTAATTTGATCTGATATTTTAACAACCTGTATCATATAAAAAGTTAGATTTTTTGAGAAAAACAGAGGCCAGTGAAAGTTTCGTTAAAAATGAACCAGCAATTACAGAGTAAACAGACATATAAAGAAAAATAAATTAAATGAATGTTATTCTATTATATGTACGATATCTAACCGATAAATCACAATGTAATCATTAAAAACGTTGGATGTTACAAACAGACACTTTTACTTCATTTATTTGTGTTATTAATACTTTTAATTATATTTTACTGCACATGTGTTCGTACGAATGTATGTCACAATCATTGGAATTATTTTTTTAATTTCCACTGCTAAAAAACACATCATTTTATTGCTTCCATATCTCACACATGCTCATTGGATTAAGACGAATAGTCAACGTATCGGATAAGTAACGTGTTGAAAAGGGGAATGGGAGGTCCAAAAAATTTCATAAAGAAACTGATCACGACCTAGTAATTAATTTTTTATAAAATTTAGTATACAGATCGTAATTTTCCTGGCGAATTCCCAAAAAAGAAACTAACATTATATAATGATAAAGTATCGAAAACACTATTAATATTTAACAAAATTTATCAATTACATAAAATTGAAAAGTACATAAGTAACAATTATGAAAAAATAATTGAAATAATCTGAAACTTCACTACACCTGATAGGCTTATAATACAATCCTTTGTAACAACACAGAACTGATTAATTTTAGTTTCCTATTTGCTACGTACTATTTCATCATTTTTTTTTGGTTTAAGAGCTCGTAACTTTCATATGCCTACTTTCTTTGTAAATTTAATGATAACTTGTTAAAGGTATATTTAAGAAAAAAATTAACTGTGTAAAAAGCATGGCCTTTCGCGTGTCATATTTCTTTTTTTTTTTTTATGGCATGCAGGCAGACGAGCAGTCGGCCACCTGATGGGAAGTGGTCACCGACACCCATTGACGTTGACAATACCAGTGGTATCGCCGACGCGCTGCCTACCGTGAGGCATAGGGTATTAAGTCTTGTTTACCCAGTAAATACGCTGGCTACGTGCCCTTCAAACCGGAACGCAGCAGTGTTTTCAGACTACTGCTTCGGGCAGAAATAGGCACCGCGGTGGTATCCACCAGACGGTCTCCCTGTAAACAGGGGACCTACCACCTATTAAAACATATATAAAGGGACATGTACCTATTTAAATTTCTTTAAATAAATTGTACAAATAAAATAACAATAATGGTTTTAATATCTCTGTGTCTGAGATGTCAAGATGCTTCTGGGCTCAAAATGTATTGAAGTACGATGTAATCTTGTTTATTTCTTTTAATATAATGTACATCGTTATATAAGTTGTTATTATGTGGTGAATAAAATTTTCTGCTTGGATTATTCCGTTTGTAATATAATATTAAATTACAGAAACATAAAATACGAAAGCGGAAACCAAAAGACCTTATCCGATTATTAAGCGTTTGTTGGCTTAAGAGTACATTATGAAGCAAATAAATGTCGTATATAAGTGTTCTATTAGTATAGTCTATTCTTAAAAACATTGTGCGTAATATTTGCGTATATAAATGAAAAAAAAAGAAATCAGATTTTTTGATGCCAAGAAAGTCAAAAATACCACGGTTCCTTTATAAAAATTAAATAAAATTAAAAAAAAATATTAAATAGTTGGTCAATTTTTAAAAGTTTTTACTAGTTCTTAAGAAAAATAAAAAATGTGTGCGTGTACTAGCGTACACTCGTAAGAATTGAAAGTTCTTTGTGACGTTATTTTTCATAAAATAATTTACTATATGCAACTTTACAGAAATTGGTTAAATAAAGTTAAATTAGATAAAGTTTAATAAAACGCTTTTATTATCATAGACATAAAAACAAAATCTACAATTATTTCATTTTAGCTTATTACTACAAAGATTATTACTGAATTTCATTAATTGTAATAGAATTATTACTATTATAATGTCGTGCTAATATTATTAGTGTTATATTCAGACAACGCTCTGTATTGACGTGATAAATTTAAGATGGCGCGTAACGGAAAAATGTTACGCGTAACGAACAAAATGTTACACTAAATTTTATCCAACCCGATAAAGAAACCATCTAACACTTTTACTACTTTTCCAGCATGTCAGTCATATCTTAGAAAAAGTATTACTGTAGAAAAAATCAACGGCAGTAAGATATTAATTTTTTATGATCGACCTTTAATAAAACTTCATGGTCTTCAGTTTCAACTGAAGTTTAATTGAATAATACGAGATTGATAATAAAGTTGTTACTGTACCGAACAGATGGTCACGTGACTAGATATAACAGGGCTTGGCATTTATCACTTAATTGCAAAACATATCATTTTTTTTAATAATATAGTCGGGCTACGTGATATGCATTATATCGATCGAGTCAAATAAGGTAAAGAATAAGAACATTTAAAAAACTTACGCTTCCAATATATGTACGCTTGGACGTTAAAGATTAATAGTTAATGTTGATTTGTGCAAGTTCATTTTTTCAAAAGTTGGGTCATATTGACATGTTTTAATTTTATGTCGTATAATAGCTTGTAAGTCATTAATTGTCAAAACACAGAGCGCCTCCAGCAGCGGTTCCGACAGCACGTGTTCGCCGCAGTCTCAAGCTCGCCTTGCATCCTACAGTGTCCGCTTCTGCGAAATCGCCGCGCTGCGCCATCTGCGTTTTATGAGTGCACCTGCGCTCATAGAGCCTTTTGTCGCACCGCTGACGTAATCGCGGTTGCATATATTGCGTACCTCTAGCGGTCGGCTTGTGACAGGCTGTGTTTTGCAACTCGTTTGCCTAACACAATTGTGTTGCTAGCCGCTTATTGCAAGCGCATAATCTTGTTTCTTAGGGTTTATTATCGTGTTTCTTGGCCGAACTAGTTGTTTTTACAACTATACTAGGCCCACCGAACGTTTTAATATTCTGTTTCTTGTTTCAGAAACCAGTCAGACACACCTCCCTGCCGTAACCGGCAGGGCCCTGTAAGCCCCTAATCAACTAATTAACTAGGCGATTGCCGGGGCTCACAGATTGCGTCAGATGACGCTACAGATGTCTCGCTGCCACTAGACCTACCGGGATAATGGTCAAACTAGAGCTCTCTACTCGCTTTGGTCTAGACACCAGGGCGATTAGCGAGAAGCTCGGTCGGAAATTATGTATGAAGCTCACCGACGCCGTGCACATGCTCATATCTGAGTATCTACCCGACCACCCCAGTCCTACCTTAACGCCCGGACCGTCCAGGCCATTCCCTGACGAAGATAGCGACGACAATTATGTCGACGTTAGCATCCGCACGGAATCGGACATGGAGGTCGAGATCAACCTTCCTTTTCCATGGGATCGGTTGGCCTTAAAGTTTTAGTTGCGTACTGCAACTATATGGCAGAACTACTACATGTCCTTACTATTATTGCTTCAAGCTAACTTACATATATTTATATACACTAGTAAATTTAACTAAAAATCAAGCAGTGTAATACTTTTCTAACGTTCAAACGTCACTGACGCCAGCATTTCCTAAGTTTTCTTGCCTTCATAAAGTAATTAGTATTACAACTTGTTTAAAAATATATTTATATTCTATTTAATTGTAGTAAATGTACTAAAAGTCTATAACGGTTTTTATTTGTGCTTATGATAATATATAATCCATAACAGTTTAGAGTCACAGAGTCCATTAATATAAAAGGAATACATCAAACCTTTACGTTCCTATATGTTTGATTATTCACAAATTATATACATAACTCAGCCTGTTATTTAGCAATATATAACATATTAGTAGTCAGTTTGCATGTTGTTAGACGATACATGTCATTAAATACCTATTAAAGTATAGATCTTGAATACCTATTGAAGCAAATTTATGTAACAAATATATATATATAGTGATTAGCATAAGTCAGAAATAGATTTTTTGTCATGACCACTACTACGCATTCCTCATACTTTCTTTACCACTGCCCTTTAGTTGAAGATTGAAAGAACATACTTTAAGTCTTTTTTGCAGTTCGGGCAGCGTTAAATTTAACCGCAAGATGGTCAGATTTTCGACGCCGAAATTTTCTTGATTTCTTAAATATTTATTAATCTATTTGTCACAAAATTGTTATAAAAAAATAAGACCAATATCTGACTAGTATCTATTAATTGAAAAAATGAACATAATCTGACCACTAGAAAGAGATAATAAAATAAATTATAAATTTAAAAATCGCTCTAATTGAGTACCTCCTTCTTTAAGACGTCGGTCAAAATTCTAATTCAAATTCAGTGCCTAAATTTAAAATTCTTAGGTCCCTGCTATAGTTTTGCAGAGCTTGATAAATTTATTGTTAGAGAACCTAGTTACCTCTCCCATGATAGGTAACTATACCTGTACTCACTCCCTAATCAACGTTAATCAACGCCTCCGCTGTGGCAGAGCACACCCTTAACTCGAACACCTCACATTTAGTTCGACTCGATAAGGTGAAACTATTAGCGCACGCGAAGATCTTTGTCTCACGCAAGCTATTGGAAGCCATCGAAATTAACCGCCAGCCAAATTTCAACAGAGGCAAGAGATGGTCTCTTGCCTCTGTTAAATTTACAGACAGCTTTGTAAAAATGAGCTACCATCAGTTATAAGTTAATGTTTAAATATATAATAGTTATAAGTTAATGTTTAAAATTAGATGACATTTTAATCATTATTAAAATAAAAAGTAAAAAGCTTTTTTATAATAATGTTTTTAAATTAAAAAAAACATGTTTTCAGGTTCAAATTGCGAAATGGGACTTATACACGACAAGTTGTACTAATTTTTAATCGTTTTTATGTTTCGATATCAATCTTAACGACATTATAAAGATTCTTTATAATGCTTATAAATATAAAGAAAGTATTTATCGTTTTGTTAATTTTAAACGTACTATTAGAAATAACACAAAAGAAATTTTATTACTAAGAAAGATTTAAAGGCCGTTGCGCGTGTCTAATTTAAATTGCCAAACTTATTTATAATGGATATAAAAATCTGTTTATGACAATTAAGTTATTAATTCCGAATTAAGTAAGTGTGATTTATACCAACGATTATACGGAACAGTGTCAGTTAATTACTTAATTGAGAACGGATTGCGTGCAGGCTGACCCAAGGGCGCTAAATTTCCAACGTTACCTTCGACACTTCGGGAAGTTAATTGAAAATTGATGGACCTATTTAATAGCCAACGTCGTCGCTGTAAAATTTTGCTAATTGCTGTATGTTTTCACAATATTTAGTTTTCCGTTGGCAAGTTTTACTTGTTGCTAGCCGATCCATCGAACTTCGTATTAATCTTTTCGTTACGTTCATTGAAGTTAATGAGCAGGTTTTAGTACCCGCACAGAAAAATATACGTCAATACACTTCATTTGCGGTTTGCGTGCAACCAACGTAATACTCGTAGCGCAATTTATCATTGTTTTACTGGAGGCTGAAAATCTCTATATCAGGCCTTTCATGATATATAAACTAAATATGTATTTTATGGACTCTACTGATTTGCACATTTAATTTGCAATATGTCTTCATAATTTAGAAATTTGTGGGGAAAGATGTAACTAATACGACTTCCTCTTTATACATATTAAATACGGTTGATTATTGAGGAGGTAAATGTATAACTAAGAAATTTGTTTATATGTTAAATAAAACCAAAATCTGAATGAAATCAAAAGTTATTTTATGAGCTCTATTTTAATCCTTTTTTATAAAATCGATAATATGTTTTTTTTCTTCTGTATGAATCAAGGGTCAGATTTGTACCTGATAATTTTTATTACTAGCTAACTACGTTTACAACTTCTTACGCTTATAATGCGGCATAAACATATTTAGTTAATATGATTATTAAGTACCGAACAATAGGTTCTCGCTTTGTCATAACGGTGCGGCTCAGTACATGCATCTTTGGCCAGCCTGTGATGTAAGGCTGTCCAAAGAGGAGAGCTGACGACAAGTGTAGTTACATCGCTTCAGTTGCGCCCTGGAGGTTCAGTAGACGAGTTTAAGTTGGTAGGCTTACTGCCCTCTGTCCTCGTAACCAAGGTAGAGTCAGCGGGGAAAATGAAGTGTCGGTAGCACGAATGCCGCTCTTACTTTGTTTACGTTCATATTTTATTGAAATATTATATACAAGAGCTAGAGCTAACCACCAAACATTTTGACATTTCATTAGACCAAATAGGTAGAAAAGACCAATAATATAACCTTACTACGGAGTTTAAAAATCAGTTATATTCTATGTAGTAATTACTATCTGCTAACTCTTATCTCATCTATCAGCATTCCGCGTTTAGTGAATGAACGTAAGTTAATTGAGTTGTTAAAGCAATATAGTATTGAAGGCTGCAATTTAGTTATATTAATTTCGTATTTGAAATGCTTTAATTATTAAAATATCTAATAATAAACAGTGGGTTCAATCTGGTGATCGGTCCCAACTATTACATTTTTTTTAAATTACATGTAGGAATTAAATTATATCTACTAGCGATATTAAGAATGACGTTAAGCTTTATTTTAGTTAAAATGTACTTAGAATGTCAAAATAAAATAATAAGAATATAAGACTATAAAAATATATTGAACACTAAAGTAAATCAACATTTTTTTCCATTCCTATTGGTACTAAAATATGCCAATATTTTATAAACTGTGAAACAATTCACATTTTATGACTAAAGAGTAATCAATATTTGCTGACCTGCTTCCTGGTTATACTAGATCTGAAGAAGGAAATTGATTTATTCTTATAATATTGAGTGCAATTAAAAATCGATATATTATTCATTCATGTGAACTATTGCTTTGGACCACCATTTTCAGAGATTTATAAATTTAATATGAAATATTTATACCTATTTATAATCTTTATCAAAACAGTATCAAATGTAATAGTATTTTACGAGTCATTATAATTCTCCACAGCTAAAATATAATTATTATTTATATAACTTAATACGCAAAAAGTTTTGCCACTTATTCCATCTATTATTAAGGTATTTAAAAATATGTAAAAGAGAACAATAGCAATGTGGTATATTTTCTATGGTAATTCGAGGTCACTGCAATATTTTTGAAAATTTAAACGAAACATTCTGAGAAAATATAAAATTTAATTATTAATTTTTGAAGAATTATATTCTATCGGTAAATAAAATAGAGACTTGACAAAAATGTGCCTGAATCTACTTCTATTTTAAATTTTTTAATTAAGTATTTATTGCGTTATATTTTAATCTGTTTTTCTCCAGCAAACATTTTTAAGTTAATTTATAATATACTAAAAATAATCATTAATAAATATATCTTTCCATATAAATAACATTTTATATATATATATATATATATATATATATATATATATATAAATAACAAAGAACTGTCCATTAATTACAACTTTCGTTTCTTTTATTATAAATATCCTCCGTCTGATTATGGGATATTTTCTTTAAATATGCTGCAATCGGTACATATACAAATTATATTGGTACATTAACCCTCAATGAGTGCTCTTCCTTTATTAATGTATTAAATAACATACTTTTTTATAATGAATTACACATTTACTACTCAGTAAAAACATAAGAGTTGCTTTTGTCATCAACTACAATAACAATAACATTTTTAATAATATCAATAAAAAAAATTATAACGAATTTGACAAAAATTAAGAATTTCCGTTAATTTCAGACAGGTATTTGTTCTTAAAAATTATGAACAAAAATAAACTCTGTTCTAAAAATAAAGTAATTTAAATAAGGATTCCTTCAATATCCGTAAGAAAATAACGTCTTTAAAAATTTTTTTTATCAAAGTTTAGAACCAAAATCCTTACCATAATACACAATTTCGTCGCAAAGTAATAATATTGAATTAAATTATTATATAAGCTGTTCAGTATTATATATCTCTTGTAACATTATGTATTATTGACAAAATATACTTTATTAGCAGTCCGTCCACGGCTCTGTCACTACGGAATGAAGTAGAACATATAACACATGGATAATGTTTAACTTTAAATATGACAATGTATCTTTAAAATCATGAAAGAATATTCCAAAACAGTTAAGTAATGCCAAACTCTATTCAAACAAACAGATATTTAACTTAATACTATCAGTAGAGATGTGATTTATATCAATTTATAAATATAATCGAAGAATTTTGTAGCATTCTAACATTTTACAACTTTAGAAACCTAGTATCTGAAGCCGAAGAAAAAAAAAATAATAATTCAATTAACAATACAGGAAAGAAGCCGTTCACACTGATCTCGTTTCATTTCAGATATGATTTAATTAATTATCCAATAAACGCTCATGCAATATAAAATTTACAAGTACAATAAGTCATTAATAATTAACAGCAAGATCTTTCGTTACCAGGAAATAATGTAATTCAAAGTAAAATTATATTAAAAAAATATGACCCACTTCAAACATTGTATAACTATTATACGCAATATAAGCAGGTAACAACATGCTCTGCGTTTGAAATTGCGTCGAGTTTTCTGCCACCGCATTCAAAATCTAAATTTAGTCAACAACACGTTTTATGTACATAGAAGAAAGAATTTTTATGCCAAAACTTTTATGTGAACTTAAGCTGTATCATCTTAAATTAGCTTTGAATATGCCTGGTTACAATTTTTAAAAAAGTTTCTATTAAAAAGCTTTTTGTGCGTTATTCTTAAATCATAGATATATCTTTTGCGGACTTTATCTAGTAAATATCTATTAAACTATCACAAAATTATTTTAAAAATACGACCAAATGACAGCTAATATTTATATTTTACAAAAACAATAAACAAAATCGGAAAAGTAGGAGCGGAGCAACGAGGTAACATATTAAAAAAAAAAACAAAATACATACCTTCCTAATTGAGGACCTCCTTCTTTTGGGAAGTCGGTCAAACAAAAACAAATACCCTCCTAATTGAGTACCTCTTTCTTTTAGAAACTCGCTAAAAAAGATATACCGTAAGTGAGTACTGAGTCGCCAACATAACAAGATGTTTTGTTTACGTTTTTAGGAGTAATATTAGAGCTAGCTCCTTATTCAAATTGAAATATATTTAATAAATATAGAAGTGTAACAATCATTTATTGATTGTCAAGGACGCTACCACTGGTTCGAAATGGGAAGAACCGACAAAAGGAACTTAGGCCTTAGGCCTTTTTAGTTATCTTTCAAAATAATCAAATATACCCTAACATTAGCTAAAACTAAACTAAAGCTAAATTTGAAAAAGCCTGGAGCCAGCAGTCCATTATCAGGTTGTGTTATCATTTATGTTTAATAATTATGTTCAAAACAACATTGTCTTAATTGTAAAGCATGCATAATATATAACTTAATTAATTCAAGACTAATTCAAGTTCGCATTTAATTGGTAATACTACACATTTCTTTCGATTGATAAGTCGAGCAGGCCGTTCTTTTAATGTTTTGCTTTCAGACCCATGTCTTTGGTTAGCTTCATCTGACACAAACTACGCGGGAAGCTACCGTCCACACAACCAGGTGACCGACTCTTTTTGCTAAAAGTCAAGGCCACGTGTACATAAGCTAGGCATTCTTTAATGTCTCCTAAGAATCGTTGATGATCGGTTTACGGACCGGGACGCCGACGATCTGGCAACTTTTTAATAACTGCTCGAACTGCTCTGGAACGCGGGTAAACAGGGCGTTCAACATAAGGAAAGTAACTACAAATCCGCTCACGCCTGAGACATGAGATGTTATGTCTCAGTGTCGAGATATATTGACGCGTATTTATTTCACGTTTCTCTGTTTTGTATTTGAGACGCTAAAATTCTTAGGAAGTCACGCGCAAATTTACACAATAGTTAAAATAAACTATTTAAAATAGACTTTTACATTTCTATCCGACGATAACGTTTCCGATTTTATTTCAGCCTCAATCTGTCTTATTTTATTCATTGCTGCAAATTAATCATAACCATATTGGAAATCACAATTCAGTTTGACCGGAATGGTTAAGCCGACTCGTCATAGTCGTTTCCCTCGACATAATGTTGCCGCTTCGTTCGGACGCCTCACTTTAATCTCTAACTGTTGTCAGATGCGATTGGAAATAAATTGGTAAATTTTTCACTGTGAGGCACAGTAAGGGCATAAACTATGAATTAAATATAAATTAACTTTATACACATTTCAAGGGAATCAGAATGAGATACAACCGTGGGTTTGATACTTACAGTACATTCGATTTTCTTTATCTTATTACAAAAGAAGGAATAGTTCTTATGCTATTATTTGCTTGTGCAAGTTAATCGCAGGTCTTATGTGATGATATAATTATAGTCTTACTATACGTTAATAGACTAGAAAAATGCGCATCATGAGATATGTATGGACCCATGCATCAGATATATCGCCCAAAAATTATTGAAATATTACAATATGCATCGGGCACATCTTTATGCTTGCAAAACAGTGTATTTTATTTGAAAATAATGATCTTGTTTGTAAGTAACTGTAATTACTGGGTTAACGGAACGTGTCGTAATGTGTCGATGGTACGTGGACTTGCATTGTGTTTCATATTGTCATGTATCAATTAAATCGACAGGCCAAATGCTGTATCGTAGTTAATATTTGTAAATAAATAATCATCAAAAAATTAATAACTAAATTATTTAAAGAGAAAAGTTAAATCGTATTGTTCTCTTTTGAATAACCTTGTTCGAAATACTATTGAGTATTTAGACTCGGCGTGAGAGATTTAAAACTTTCTATTTAAAAAAAAAAACAAAACCAGAAAGTAACACATTTAACTGCCTATCTTATGACATCTTTAATAACGTAACCTGTATATTAATTTCCAAATTATGCTTCTGCCTTGTGTTTTGTGCAACAGATTGTGATTTGGTATTAGCTTTTAAAGGAACAATTTTATAAAACTCGATGGAATATCTGAAAATGTTGTTCAACGTAAAATGTTCTTTAATTTTGCTGGTAATAGTCATAAGGCCATCCCTGTCGACCCTACTATACTACTTACTCTACTCATATTGTCAAACTCTACTAATCACTTACAGTTTTTTTTCTAGATTATTAATGTTTTGATATTAGCTAAAGCATATTTATAAATAAGTTAACTATATAATAATATATACTATACAGCAGATCAGAAATATCAGGAAAAGCGTGTTAACCAAAAATCTTACCTATGGCTAAAACTATTAAAATAATAGTATATAAACAGTGAATAAACAAAAAATCATTAAAACAACTAATATAAAATTTTCAGAGAATATAATCAATATGTAAAAAAAATTACAATAACTTTGATAAAATATTTTTCTAATCATTTCTTGGATTAAAAGTTCGTTTTGCGACATGCATTAGAAGTTATTAAGAACTTGAAAACTCCACTATAAAATAATATTGCTATTCGTTTAATTAAGAGAATTATACTTTTAATTAAAAAGGGGCATTAGGCATTGCAATGAAGTATGTCACTGTCTATGCTCATTCAATGTAGTTGGAGTAAATCCATAAAACACTCGTAACAGAAACAACTTCAAAATTTATATAGAAGCATATTCAGCCCGCAAAAAGTTAAAATCTGTTAAAATAATGTTAACAGGAACTTTGTAATATTTTTACGTTAAAATATAGAATGCATTTACTTGTAATGAAATAACTTTGTTTTTTTTTATTGTAAATGAATATTTGTTTAATAAAGATCTTAAAGAAAGTCTAAAATTAGCAGACTTTGATTTTAAGGTCTACAGTAGGTACATCAAATAATACTCAACAAAAGTTTGATCACTGTTGTTTCTATTGTAGTCAGGTTTATTATGTGTCTATTATGTGTCAATATACCTACATACAAGATGCTTTTTCAGCTACTCAAATTGTTCAGTTGGACTTTGTGGACAATTTTTTCGTTTAATAGTTAAAAACACAAGAAAGAAAAACTTAAGCATAAGTAAATAAGGACAAGAGCTTGCACTAATAAACGATTTATCTCAATGATTATAGCACAAATTTAAAGTTAATGTAAATAGTGTTATTTTTCTACCAAAATACTTTCTTCACTGATATTATCGTTTTTTTTTATGTACTGTACACATTAAGAATTATGCGGAATTCTCAGATATCAATTAAAGTATGCTAACATCAATCACTTCTACAACAGTACATAATTGAATACCGCATGTAGTTGCTTATTTCGTTATCACAGAGCGCCTCCAGCAGCGGTCCCGACCGCACGTGTTCGCCGCAAGTCTCAAGCTCGCCTCGCAGTCTCCATTGTCCGCTTCCGGGAAGTCTTCTCGCTGCGCCATCTGAGGTTTATGAGTGCACCTGCGCTCATAAAGCCTTTGTCGCACCGCTGACGCAATCGCAGTAGCGATTTATTGCGCTACCTCAAGCGGTCGGCATTGGCACACTGTTGGTACAACTCGTTTGCATTACAAAAGTTGTGTTGCTAGCCGCTTGTAGCTAAGCACAAATCTTATTTCTTAGGGTTAATTAATCTTGTTTCTTGGCCGAACAAGTTGTATTTACAACTTTACTAGGCCCCAGAACGTTTAATATTCTGTTTCTTGTTTCGAAACCAGCCAGACACACCTCCTTCGTAGCCGGCAGGGCGGTAGAACTACGCCCGGTAATCGCCGGGACTTACAGATTGCGTCGGTGACGCTACTGATGTCTCACTACAACTAGAAGACCTAACGGCATGATGGTCGACCGGAGCTCTCGACTCGCTTTGGTATCGATGCCGGGCGATTAGAGACAAGATCGGTCGAAATTGTACCTGAAGCTGACCGACGCGATGCATATTCTGATCGCAGAACATTGCCCCACCGCCAACTCCCGTTGAAACCGTTGAGCCGTTCCCTGAGGATGATAGCGACGACAATTATGTCGACGTTAGCATCCGCACGGAATCGGATATGGAGGTCGAGGCCATCCAAAACCCAAACCGACAACGGCTTGAAAACCGTCAAGTCTTCCCGTCAAGGCTGCAAAGCCTGAATTTCCCACTACCTGCCCCAGCAGGTTCCCAAACAGTCGTCCTCCCAGGCGACAAAACCCCTTCCATTCATACCGCCGATCCTAGGCGCCCCAGGCCCCTCTCCCCCCCAGCCTTCCCAGGCACCCGTAGGAAACTCCTACCGCCCATCTATCTCCGCGAAAAGGAGAGGTGGGTCGAGATTCGCTCGGCCTATCAAACCAGTTTAAATTTGAGGCCTCTGATAGCAATCAGGGATCAAATTGCAGTTGAATAACTCAATGACTTTAGGAAGGTGACCTTATTCCTCCGGGAAAAGGAACACCATATATCACATTGCGCTCCCGGATGAGCGCGTACTTAGGACAGTGGTCAAAGGGCTGCTAAGGAGGTCCCATGCTCGGAGATAGCATCGGCTATAAAGAATATTCCAGTCCTTTCGGTCAACGTATGTACCACCCACGCACCAAACGCCCTTACGGCATGGTGCTGGTTACGCTGAAAGCACTCCAAAGAAGGCAGCGCATTTATGATGTCGAGCAGCTGTGTGGGATCGGTCGTCTCTCGTTTGAGCGGCCTCATTCTAACGTTTGCCAGGGCAGTGTCACAACTGCCAAGTATTCGCTTTCTTTTCGCGTAAGTTTCGCACGCCCCCGTTGCATCAAATGCCTCGGGGATCACGGTACCCATCCTGTCCCAGACCCAAGGACAAGAAGTCCTCGCCACATTCGAACCTCCTGCGTGCGTTAACTGCCGCACTCCGGCCACACGGCCAACCACCTCGGCTGCCCTAGAGCGCCAAAACGCAGAGTTCCTGCAATCCCGAGAGAAGCTTCTTCCAGGCGACCACCCATCCCATCCAACACCACCGCATTCTCACCCTCCGTCCTTCCAACGCTTGGCAGTTCCGCCCCGCGTAGCAGCAGCCAGCGCCGGAGCCGACTTCGAGCGCACAGGCGGCCGCAGCCGCCTCAAAGAGCCATGCTAGCCATAGCAATGGCAGCACTGGCACATAAGCTAACCGTCTTTTCTTAAATCTCTAGATATGTTTAATCTAGACGAATTTAATCAAGCAGCAGACGATTTCGCCGCCGCCACCGGCGACGCAATAGGCTAGGTTTTCCCTTATTGTGAAATACAAGAATTTAATTACTGCCTTTAAGGCTTAGATAGCGACACCCTAGCAGTAGCCAGACACACCCAGCAATTAGAGTGTGGACATACACACACACACTCTTGACATCGGCCCCACCGGTGAGGTCGAATTTACACACCCTTTGCTATATGACACTGTAGCTTAATGCTAAATTAGATAGGAGCATTACTGGAGTTTTCTTGCGCCACTTCTCCCAGCGCCAACGCTTTAGAAGTGATAGTAAAGTTTAGATGAGAGCTCTTCTAGCTATTAAAATGATCGTTGCAAGCGTCTGAATCGAGCCGAGCGTCGGCCCATCTGGGCAGCCCTCGATTCAGCATGCTAACGGGTACCAGAAAGTGAGGGCCCAAGCCGAGGCTCCCCTTCTGTGGGCCCTTGGTCAGATAAGTCACCAATGGGAGACGGCCTGTCAGCGGGCCCCCCATAACCCGTTTATGTTATAATAGGTCAATTCCACAGAGCACGAAATCCAGCCACAAATAACAGAAACAAAAAAAAAAAAAACAAAAAAAAAAAATTATTCGTTATTTCTGGTATTTTCTTTTTGAATTTTATCATTAAGAAAAAACTTAAGGTTACAACCGTTTTATAGTTTCACGTTTTGTAAAATAGCGATGACGTCTCCCTCGAATACAATGGCCTTTGTTGTCCTCCGAGTTTGTTGAAACGATTTCCCTCACTATTTGAATTTACTTTGTGTATTGTAAAGACGCAAAACTGAGAAATAGATAGAATGAAACTGGACGAGATCAGCAACACATCTATTTCAATTTTAAATTGTCACTCATATTTATATTATAAAACAAGTGGTTACATATATAAAGAATAACTTAAATAATCAAATGTCAACTATATAACAGCAGAATAAGACACGAACCTTATATATCTTATTTCAACTTCTAAGTGCTAATGTTGTATAGTTGTCAAAACCATACGATAATCATTAAGGTTATTCTAATCTACTTAGATTAGATTAGGCTTTTGCCAAAAAAAAAAAATTATTATGTAAAATATAATACGGCTTAAACAATAACATTTTAATACTCATAATAAAATTATATTATTCAATAAAATGTAATAAACAATCAAAAATAAAATAAATTGTACCGTAGTACAGTTTTAAAAATTGCTATCAATAAGCTGGTCAAACATTTTTTGTTTATTTATTGTTAACAACTTTTTTCGAATATGTGTTAATAAACCCAGTAAAATTGAGGTTAATTAAACAGTTATTAACTAATATTTAATTAACAAAGTTTATTTAAACTTCACAATATAGACCTCTCATCTATCCCAATCCGTAATTTCGTTCAAGCAATTCAAATTGCAACATATTTATACAATTCGTCAAGACTGTTATACTTTGAATGGAAACTTAATTTAAAACACTTAGTTAGTTTAGCCATACACCTTAAAGAAAATAAAATTTCAATATATTATACATAATTATTTCTTTGATTTCATTACAAACTCTAACAACAGCTTGAGCTATACAGTTTTTAGAAAAATCAATCCACACGAATAAATATGGTGAATCTCACCACCATCCCTTGCAGTTAGCTACTGCCGGTAAATGTTTGCTTCATTTGACGGCTGAACTGGAGAATGTCAAGCAGGTGCTGCGTGGCAACAAACTCCAAGTTCCACGTCTACGTCGCAGTCACCGTGTGAAGCCAGCCACAGTCGAAAGAGTGCCTGCTGTCTTACCTTACATCAGAGGAATCACCGACAAAATCGGTTATATTTTAAAGCGAGCTTCTATTAAAACATATTATAAGCCGCCGAAGAAGATTGGCCAATTGTTACCATACGTCAAATGTAAAATTCCTCTAAAGGTACCGGGTGTGAACAAAGTAGACTGTGATTGTGGTCTCCCTTACATTGGACAAACAAAAAGACCAGTAAAAACCAGAGTAAAAGAACATATAGCTGATGTTAGCACCGACGCTATAAGAAATCTGCAATTTGTGACCATGTTCTAGACAAGCCAATCATTATATTAACGCGGAAATCCGTAAATCAGTGGATTTGATAAATATATTATACGTAGTTATATAAACGTAAGAAAGAAACTTTTTTTATGGGTGAATTATATTTTATTATCCTTATTCCTCCATGTCTATCTTTACGGAATTTTGTGATCAATATTTAGTACACAATCCCCCTAATGAAGAAGGCGTGCATTAGCAATGATGATGAGTAACACGCCTTTTTTCACATGCCTAACTATATAAAACTAAGGATGGTTAACTATTAAGAACAAAGGATTGCTTTAAATATGTTGTATTCATGGCATAATGTTAAGTCAATTTTATTTGGTTACCGTCTGCCCATAATCATTGATTCTATAAGAAAGTCGTAACATAGGGATAGAAATTTAAAAAATGCGAAAAATCCGTTAATAGATTTATTATATTTGGAATCGATTATATACAGGTAAATTAGGTTGAAAAATAACTAAATTTTGTAAATATATTTGTTCGGTTTATACGTACATTCCGAAACTCAAAAGTGTAAACTCATCCAAATAGGTCAGTAGGCTTATCAGACTCGGCGCATTACTTCCCATTTAAAAGCAAACGTGGCCACGTCATCACGACCTAAATCACTCAACTTGGAGAGCACTTTTTTACTAAACGTCAACATTAAGTATTCTGATCTAGAACCTATCGAAATAACACATATATATGATGTGTTTCTTTTCTTTTCATGGTTTCTAGTATGTTTATATTGCATTACATGATGCGTTTTACTCAAGCTTGAAGTCATATTTGATTACGCCGTGGTTTTATATATAGATAATATTTATATGATAATATTATCTATAAAATTGTAGAGGCAGTTTCTATAATCGAAATCACCTTTTTTAAAATGGTACATTCTGATATATAACTAGCACATATAGCACAAAATAACGATCTTCAAATTTTATTTCTGTCAGTCTTTTGTTAGTTCTGTCTAATATACAATTTCCGGAATACAGAAATATAGAATTTCCGGTCTGATTTTATTAGAACTTTCAATGAACCCTAACTAATGTAACTGTACTTCAAGCTACTTTTCTTTAGAGAAATTGAACGGAGTTTTTTTCTACATATTTCCGTACAGACAAATACGGCTAGTTTTAAAATAAAGTAAAAGTTATTCGAGAAATGATTTTGATAGTTACCGTAATCATAATTTAGTGTGTAACACTTTTAATAAACACTATATAAGAATAAATATTGAGCAGATTATAAAAGCAACATACAATGCTCACTATAATTTCATTTTGTGCCAGTAAATACAATAAATTTTTGAAGCTAACATGTACGCTTCGTAAATTGTCACAGTTAAACGACTAATTAGGTTGCTGCATTATGCAAGCATCATTCTACCCTTGACTATTAAGAGAATGGTAATGGAACAATAAATGCAATTAATTGATTGTTACTAGTGTCTATTATGTCGTAACAGTTGTTCTTATATTATTTCAAATATAATATTTTGTAGCCGCCTCCGTGGTCTTGAGGTGTTGGCCCTTGCATTACAAACCGGAAGTCGCGGATATGAATCCTTTGGGGAAACAACTTTGTGTTATGCTTTTTTTCTGGTTGGTTAGGATAATTTGGGCCCAACATCCAATTGTATAATAAGTAATGATCCATGCGTCGCATGGGTAAGTACAAAGTCAGTCGACCCGCCAACCCGCATTAAATGTTAAAAAATTTTACTTTACTTCTAACCGACTTAATTAAGAATATGAGAAAACCTTAAAAAGTTCTCAGCTCGTTAAGCGTTTAATTATTTTAATACAATTTGCATTCATTTAACTAAAATCTCTTGTGTACTTCTGAATATAAGTTTTGGAAACTGATTTTGAGTAAAAAAAATATTTTTTAAAATGAAAACTTCATTGTAATAATACTATTTTACGTTTACTTTTGCAATTACTTTTGATATAAAAGTAATTTTCTCTTCTTACGGTACTCTGCTTATGTTACTTTTCAATCTGTATTCTTTTATCACAAAAAAATCTTTTTGATAAATAGTTTCGTATTAAATTAAAAAAAAGCTTAATTTAACCTGTTATTTGTATTTTTTTCTTATTCCAACCAAAATTTTATATTAAATAGCTACTAAACTGCAAGAAACTAATTATAGATTAAGGAAGGGGTCCTTATTTTTACTTAATTTTATAGGTATCGTACATAGTATTACTCACATATAAAAAGGTACTTAAATTTCCTGCACAGAAAACATTAAAAGCGGGTGCAATATACTCTTATTGCCTAATAATGTTTCTTAGTTTTTATAAATGCGTTGGTAGCTTATTTATTTTGTATGCGAACTTTTAACTGCTCTGAGAGTATTAGGTCTGCTATGTACTTTTTTAATCGTAATGTACTTTATTAATGTAATTAAAAAATGCATCATTTTATCTGTTACTGTTATTAGTGTAAAAAAATTAAGCTTAAGTTAGTTTGATATTATACAAAAGATAACTATAATATACCAATATTCATTTCAAAAGATACCTCAGGCTAAGCTTCTGATGGAGAACTTTATTATTAATGAAAATATACATATAGTACATTTTTATTATTAATTCCATAGAAGTGAATCACTACCCATCACGGCAACATAGACGGTATTTAGTAGACTTCCGATTTAATGAAAATTCTTCACGTAAATTCAGAGCAACTACTTTGAACACATCGATCACATATAGTCAGCAGAATATGCAGAGAGGTTAAAATCTCTCCGCAAAGCTAAGAAATCGTGACGATCGTTATCAACCACGAGAGTAAAAATTTGAACATTAAATAAATTAAGCTTTTTCATTGTTCATCGTAGTATATCTTAAGTAAAAAAACATTTTTTTTGATTAAGTACTTTTAATTTTTGTAATGAACATTTGTCTACGGTATTACTACTTTATAAAATAAAATACAAGTATATACTTAATGATCATATTGTCGTATCATCTTTAACAAATATTATCAAATAACTAGAAAAGGCACCACAGCGTTAAGAAAAGTTAAGGATCAAAAAGGTTGAGTATAATTATGTTTACACGGACATTTATATAAAGGAAAATAAATAAAATTACCTTTTAGGCACATTTCTCAAATATTTTCCTTAAATGAGAGCTCAACAAGATAACGATACCAAGAACACAAGATGGAGATATAACTAAAGAAAGCTTTAATTATGTTTTTCATTCGCTCCAACGAGGCGCTAAATTAGGTGATCTCAGTAATGGATTCTCTAAGGTGAGCTCATTCGCGGCGTCATTGCGTATTGTGTTCTTGGTAATGCTTACTACATGGAATCAGGTATTGCGTAACAAAAGGGGTTTTAGAAGATTACTATTCAAGGAAATTTGAATAACCACTCATTCACCATGAGTTTAAATGCAGACGAGGAATAAAGTTTTCATGTACAATGTTAAAAATAGCATATAATACGGTTAACTAACTACTTTTGACTCGTGTCGTAAAAAATATTTGTAAGGTATAACTGTATATGTATATATAACATACTTTAGCTTTATTTTATATATATGTATAACATACTTTAGCGACTGAAACTGTAAAGGTGTACCTTAGTACATCTTAATTTGTTATTTTTTATAATTACTTTTCTAGTCTACCTTATCGATAGAATTCAAGTAGGTTTCTTTTTTACGTAATAATGAATGTGAAAGCAATGCCCCTGGTCACAATGCGCTATTAATAAAACCCTACCGCGTTCGGGTATGAAAGACTTTAGAGCTAACTTAATTATAAAGTAAATGAGATGTCACTTTTATCAGTTTTATAATAAATTACAATAATATATTAAAATAGCGATAAAGTTTAGAAAGATATTGTTCTATATAAAAATAAAATAAAAAATTTGTAAAAAAAATGTCAAATTGGTACGATCACCCAACTGTCTGAAAAGTCAGATGATCCATGCGTCGTATGGGTAGCAACCTGCTTTAAGCAACATGGTGGGATACGGTCCTCTCAATCGAGAAGGCGTGCATTAGAGTAGGCCTATGTCCAGCAGTGGACTACACAGGCTGATGAAATATAATGAATAATTAATAATAATGCGAGCTGCAATAGCCTGGGAACGCTTGTGCCCTCAGCATTGGACTTGCATAGTCTGATGATGAATGTACATACATTCATGTAACGATTACAGAACATATTACTAAACAAAAATTGAGTTGGTTTTAAAAACTTTTTTCTGCACAATTCCGAATCCGGTTAGTGCAAAGAAAACTACTAATTAAATAGTCGGATTATTAATATTCAATACCAGTGAACAATTTTCTGAAGCTAATTAAAATAGTTTATTGTTTACATTAGTTATGATACGTTATAATTTTACCAGAAAAAATATAATCTGTAAAAGTTGCATTCCAACAATAATACAAAGTATACATTTATATTACAAATTATAGCCATCAGTTGTTAGGACAACTAGTTAGTGTGGACAAAAAACATCGTTTTTGTAACGTATAGTCAATCTATTTAACGAATTGCATTGTATGAACAAATTGCATAAGGAAGCAGTCATAATGACTGCTACCTCAAGCAATTGTTTGTAGGATATAAATATTGTCGGAATACTTTTTATAATGTGGGTACTTAGAGAAAAGAAGTCTCGATATTGACGTTATGTCCGTCCAAAATCGTGTATAAAAGACGGGTCTGAAATATAGCGGTACAGCTTCGTATAAGCCGCTAACTGGAACGGAACTCTTCTCGTGTGTGATAAGTGTTGTGCATCTGTGATAGTGTTAGTGTGTTGAGTGGTGTTATGCATCGTCTTGTCCGTACGATACTACGTGGCTGTTGTTGAGAGACGTTCAGTTGTAGTCATCATTTTTACTTTTTGGAAAGACGTTAGTTACAAACCTCCCCCTGAATAGGTTCCACTTTTTTGTAGTGGTAACCATCAGTAGCTGCGGTCTAATTTAGTTGCGAGAACCTAAGAGCCCTCGGTCTAGACATTGATATATATTTCTTCTGTGGCTGGGCTAGCGGCCGAGCGTAATATCGAGGCTGCTACTAAGGACTGGGAGTCTTGTTGCCTCATCGGTTGAGATCTCCTAGTTCCAATGGCCCATAGATAACAGATTCAGTGTAGTCTGTTACCCGTGTATAGGGGCCGAGACTAAAGGTGCGTTAATTCCACCTAAAGTTGGAGCATACCTTTGGCCCGAGATTGTGCTGTTTTCGTGGCCAGCGCTGGTGGGGTCCGAACAAACTACGAAAATATTCCTTTCACGTTATGCCACACATAGGCCTCCCCTATTGGTTGCTATAACCCAAGTTCATCTGTAGACCGATGCGTGCGAGGACTTAACCAAATTTTACACCATTTTCTGCAGATCCCTTGCGGTCGTAGCCATTCTGTAAATATAATTCGCAAATCGCACATGTGAGATACTCGCCGTTCACATTTACACCATGTCCTTCTCAGTCGAGTCTTGAAGTTGTCTTTAACATACCCTCTAGTGCGGCGGAGGATAATTTAGGAGACATACACATGTATGTGTTTATAGGTGAAAATTGGAAAATGTATACCATCAATAACTCTTATTAAAAAATTGTATAGTAATAAAATTACATTGAGGCAATCTATCAAAGAAGTCTGCAAAAACATACCAAGGTTAGACAAAATATTTTATGTCATAGAATGACTATTCATCCAACGAATATTTGAGATTGCTTTAAGTATTGTAAGTTCCGTATGCTATTATTTCAAACGACTTAAATTGTCCAGTTTTACAGTCAAAGCGATCCAGGATCACTAGTGTAGTAGATGTTATCTTTGTTCAGATGTTTGTATAAAGGTATTCACTTCTATAACTTTAATATCCTCTTATTCAAATGTACAATATAAGGGCTGAGGTACCTTAACCTATCCTACTGTCATGCATGAACTGATGAAAATGAGACTGTAATTTTCATCAGTTCATGCATTACAGTTCACAGCATCACAGTTAGTCAGTAGCAGTAGTTAATAGAAGTAAATTTTTTTTACGTCTAATGAATGAATGAAGAACAAAACCGATTCAATTATGACCTGCTTTATACAAATCAGCAAGTTTCGGAACGGTGCAAAGTTTAATAATTATAGCTTCTTATTAGAACTGGTTGCACCAGGCAGTTGACACAGTGATCTCTTGTTATCTAAAGTTAACTTAACGACTGCTAACACAAATGAATTTGTTCTTAAGCGACGTTTGATACTCCAAAATATAATCTATCTGGGAAAATTGTTTTACATTTCAAGTTAATAAGCCGTGTAACATTGCAATGTCTCATTTTAACTGGTTCCATAGAAACCTGTTCAGTGGCCTTACATTTTGCTAATTAGACTTGAATCTTACGTTCATTTTCGTTACGCTTTAACATGGTTCCACTTTTCTCAGAATAAATCTCAAATATAACTTACGAGAACTAATCAAATCTTATTAACCCTAGTCTCAGAACCATATTAGGAGTTACGTTGATCATAACCATACGCTTCGGAGGCGCACGATACTTGGATGGATGATTTTTTAGATTTATTGCATTCAAACATTTTTTATTTTATTCTTATATTATGTTTACAACTAATAAATGAAACATAGTTTGCAATAACTAGAGTTTTATTTATTATAATAACCAATGTTAGAAACTTACATCTAAGAAAATCAACAAAAATTAACAGTCTTTTGGTAAATGCCTCTGAAAAATAATAAAACAAACAAATTTATAATTTTTCTTCTTCTTAATAATTACATAACAATAAAATCAGTCTAAAAAAAGTAAATGAGACCAAAACCTATGTCTTACAGACACACATGACACACGTCATTCTTGTGCTCCCCGCAAATAGTTTTTTTACACTTCACGCAGGTCATCTTGGACATTCTCTTCTTTTTGGTAGCACAATAATCAAAATATCGTCGTTTTTTGATTGCAGGTTCATTATCGTTAGTTACTTGGTCGTCTTCAGCCGGTTGAGTAATAATACTTCAAATTTTTCTCTTACGTGTCTTGGCAAAGTTGGAGCCTCTAATCTTTTATTCATCAAGATGCAGTCAACTCTTCACTTAGCTTCTTCATATATGATTTACGAGAAAAAGTTTCTCATGCTTTTTGTTGCTTATTATGACAATAAATCACATATGAGTTAACAAATGCCATGTTCATTATGCCATAAAACATTGTCATGGGCCATCTGTTAGTTTTCTAGAACAGGACATTGCTGGACACATTTGATCGAATTGCTTCTGTTGTTGTACTATCTCTAAAAGTGGTTTTCGTGCTATCTTGGCCTCCACGTTTCCTTGTTATTTCTACATTTGTCCACTTGACAATCTCCTCACTTATTACTTCGGTGACGAATAGATCAAAACATAAAACAGAATCTGTTATGTTTCGGCATACGTGTTGGACCACTGCTGGTCCGTATAATATTTATAGCGAAGTTCTTGAATGCGTTTGACCTTAATAGTAGATCACCGATGTTTATTCTTGCCTTTCATTACAGCCTGAGCCGGAACTATAATACGTCGGTCACGTTCGATATCCGCCCGATCACCAGAATTCATAGGACCAGGTTGTGTCGAATCCTCTTCATCATCCGACGAACTTTGCACATTTTCAGGTCCTGTATCTATAAACTCTTAGTCTTTTAACTCACTATCAGTTTCACAACCTTCACCAGTATCAGAATCATCTTGTGTACATAATAATGCTATTAATTCGTCTTCATTTAATCGTTTTCTAAAAGCCATAGTAATTGCAGTCTATATGTGTTCTGGCAACAAAAGAAAAAACGTTTCAAACACAATAAAAACAAAAAACCACAAGTATTTAAATGTACCGAAAGTTACACAAATCATAACCATACGCCTCTCGAGCGCACGGACCTGTTATAACTTGAAAATTATTGTACTTACCGCCAACACGCGGTCACCGTTCAAGAGTCCTAATGGAAGACTGAGTTGGCTTAAAATAACAAACGCGTACGCGCAACGGATAAAATGAGACAGCGATAAAATGTTTTCGCTGCGCCTCTGCGACGTAGGTTATGAGACTAGGGTTAACAATAAATGAAATTCTATTCTTGCAGTTTGTGCAGGTAATGATAGAAGTTACAACGTTACTCATATGTCGCACGAGAATTACACTCTGAACGCTTGTTTAAAGAACGCTTTTTGTTAAAAAAATATGGAGCAAAAGAGATATTTTAGAAAAATTAACAAAGTAAAATTTGCCAGCGAAACAACCTAGCACAAGTTATAATATAACCATTTTCACAAACATACATATAAAAAGCAACTTCATACTTGAACCTGAATCTAGGAAACATTTGTACTTGAAGACAGTTGCAAAAATATAGCTAATGATATTTGGTAAAAAAAGGACATTTTATGTATATGTTAATCGAAAAGGTAGCAAGGTAGCAAAGCTTACAGTAATATCAATGATTAAGAAAAATTTTGATGTAAGGTTTTTGTAAAGACTGAATCCAGCTTAATTTTTTTATATTTGTACCAAGGCATTTTTGAGCTTTCTATGGTCGCAGGACACAATGTTGAACAGAAAACAAAATTAATCTTAAAACGTAATATTCATTAATAATACGCAATTTACGTATAATTAAGTAGAAAATAATTCAATCTAAATGTTAAGGTAAGCCAGCACAAAAAATGGAGCGACATGACATCCATTAACTACCAAGTAAAATTTAATACTCGTAATCGGAGCACTAGGACCCGAGCAACAAGGCATTTAAAAAAAAAAGAAACATACGCACTGAATTAAGTACCTCCTTGTTATGACAGGTCGGTCAACTCAGAGTGAAACACGTTAGGCAAAAATAACCAAAATTGATTGGTATTTACATAAGAATAATAACATTATTACTGCGGCTGACTTCAAGTTTTTTTTCTTTAAATGCTTACTGTATATTTAAACCAGAATGATAGTCATGAATAAGTTTTGGATTTTTGAGAGTATATTAATCCAGTAGTAGTAATCCAGTTAGTATTTAATACAACTGTTAATTTTTATTGTTCTAAAAACTTCAACTTCACTTTATAACATACTAATAGCATAAGTTAAACTGTTTTAATTTCTTCGAATACACCATTATTATATTCTTCGGAAACAAGGGGTTAATAAATAGAACTGCGAGGAGTATTCGTAACTCATTTACTTGTTCCAAGAATTGGTTTTGAACGTTAAAATGTTTATAACAACCAATCTTTCCCTCTATAAATTCGAAATAAAATTTATAACAATAATTATTAGTGATAGTGGATGAATTGTGTTATCATTATCAATCATAACAATCTGTTCTGTAATATATTATAGGTACTTAATAGGTAAAAATATTTGGCCAAGGATATGACTGTATGTTACAAAAAAGTAATTTAATATGATTGGGAGGAATTTATTTTCGAACTCGGAGGACAACAATGATAGATTACCGCGAACCATCTGCTGGATTAAGCGGCTTTAGCAAACCATACCAATAACATAAAACAGAACCGGCTATAACAAATTGGCTTATCTTTTCCGATAAAACTGAAACGTGGTTTTCAAATATAGTGTTTTCTTCAATAAAATAGAAACTAGCGTAATTTGATTATTTATAATTAAAATAGAATGAAACATGACAATATTGAGATAAAGTGATATGACAAAAAACTTCGTATTTTATTATGTGATACAGGCTGTGCCATTGATTAACTTATTAGACTTATATAAATAGACCTAGCGTCGCGGTATATGCTGTAAAGATAACAAGATCAATAACTGACGTGGAGACAGCCTGCTTGGTATATTTAGTTACTTTTAGAGTATAATTTCTAATGGCATTATACAGTGGAGAAACGAGGCTGATGTTAATACAATTCAATTCAGTCAGTAACCTGAGCTCTAAAGAGTCACTCAAAAAGTACAAAAAAAAGTAAATTTTCAGAAAATTAACTTCTATTTTATTTATCTGCTCTATCTTATCTGTAAACTTAAAATATAACGCATAACCTTAACAGATAAAAAATATATAAAGCTGTTATAATGCGCTTACAACAGTCCTCTGTTGTAATGTTTGAGTACAATCACAATGCTGAGGTCAGTCGACATGTCACAATCAACACAGATCACAGTGCTACGAGTCTACTGTCGCTATCAAGAGACAACAATCCAACCGCCGCCGACCAGCGCGAGAAGACCGTTATTTGCTTGAGACAATGCTCAAAAGTCGCTTTGTGCAGCTGCCCCAACACATCAGTGGAAGCGACCCAAGTGTATGGAATGTAATAAAACGATTTTAACGGCTTCAAACTGCGAAAAATAAATTGAAACTGTTCAGACCCACAAACCTGTTTTTATGCACGGCAGTGCCCGGTCCCATATTAGTCAAATAGTAAACGAGTTAGACCTTAAAGAGGTGGTGAGGATCAAGCACGCCTGGGACGAGTTTGGACGACGTATTACGAGACGAAATCCCTTCCAGTCGCCCTAAGACAACTCAAACTTGCGCTTTTAGAAGAATGGGAATATTCTCCAACACCGCCCCAGTAGTTTCTTGTAGACAACGCCACGCTGCATTAACGCCGTAAGGAGAGGTGTAATAAAATTTAATGAAACAATACTGTATTATCAAGTTTACGCAAGCTATCCTTTTTCGTTTGAGTCTATGTTTTTTAATGGATGATAATTAATTGAGTAAAAGTATTTATTTTTACTTTTAGGATATTTAATTATATATTATATGAACTCTCTTCACAGCCCTATTTTTTGTTTATGCTCACTTTATAATTCTGAAACATAAATGAAAAAGGGATATGATTGCACGATTTGTCTAGACAATGTTTATCGTATAGTAACGTAATATTTAGCTGCCTCCGTAGCCTAGTGGTTAGGGCATGTGCTTAAACCGGAGGCTGTGAGTTGGAATCCTTCGGGGACTCAACAAGTTTTCATTGTTTTTTCTTAGTTGGTTGATGATGATGATGATGTTGATGAACATAGTATGTAGGTTACTTTAAATAAATAGTTAAACGTTTACTATATATAAGATCAAATCATGAAATAAACTTTTTTTTAAATATGTTTTTGGCTTGAGTCTGAATATCAACGAAGCTGTTTACAACTTTTTATACAAGCATCTTGCAACATAAAAAACTTACTAAATTTACTTCTGAGTTGGTTCCGACATATACATAACTTTGTTCATAATTATATAATCATATCTTTGATATTTAATGACACTTACCAAGCGTAATAATTACAATAATAAAAAAAAACAACTATAATTGTTTTATAGACCAAACTTTTGCATTAAAATACTGATGCAGTGAAAGTATAAAATGCCAAATTACCGTTATTACTTTAAACTCTACGTTTATTTACTCATCACTACGTAAATTGAATAAAATATAAATGTTGTTGATAAAAATATAAATTTTGCAAAGGCATATATGTTTTTAAATAACATACAGATAATATTTTAATGTTAACTTACTAAAAGTTAAGTATTTGAACAATAAATGCATTAAAAATATTTGATTGTATGGGAAAAACGTGTCATAGCTGAAATTTTCATAATATAAATATCTTTAAAGATATTACAGATTTAAAATGATGCGGTAGACATCCAAGTCCAGTTGTTATCCGCTTATATTTCGCAAAATAATTATTTATCTAAAATCAGTCACATTTTTTTAATATATTTTCAAAAAGTAAAGTGATTACGTCTAGTAGCGAACCGTTATAAATTTTAACAGTAAATTAATGTCACGTTCTCGGTAAGTTAAGGTCAGTCCCAGAATATTATTCCCCACAGATTAAGTGAATTACCTTATAATAGACTCGTTTTTCTTGTACGTCTGCCTATTTCTACTGCTTTGCGGTAGAAATAGCCACCGCGGTGCCTATTTCTACCGCAAAGCAGTAGTGTGAAAACACTTCTATGTTCCGGTTTGAAGAACACCGTAGTGATACCAGTATTGCCGATATGGGCGTCGGTGACTATTTTTCATCAGGTAGCCCGAATGCTCGTCTGCCTGCGTAAGCCATATAAAAAAAGAAAAATAAAGATAAAGAGATCTGTTACGACACACATTGAAAAACACAAAGCTGACATCAAGGGTTTAAGAAATCTGCAGTATCCTATACACTATCGTTAGCACTATTATTATGCATTTGACAACAGTGGCTTTCAAGTGGGTGGCAGGGCCCATCCCTTGTCTCTATCAAAGTCAAGTAATTTGCGTGAGACTAAGGTATTTTCACCTTATCGAATCTGACGTAATGCAAGGTATTTGAGTTGCGAGTGTGCTCTGCCACGCCTCTACGTATATGCTCCATGACTCCAGTATTTATGTTGCGTGTTGGACTGACATGTCTTAATTAAATTTGAGTCTTTTAACTACAGTTAATATTGATGAATATGGAAGAATAATTTTTTTAAATCTTCTTTTCTATTAATGGATAATCATGAATTTAAATTAAACTTAATAATAATCATCTTATATATTTAATAATAATCATTTAATATATCAAATACATTTAAATTAATATTACAAAAGTAATAAAAACCTACCAAATTTTGTGACAGTTTTAGCAATACACTCTTTTATTTTTAAAATTAAAAGGTATCACTTATAATGCAATTTGTGTTTTGCTGTTACATTTTACGTTTATTAAAAGCGGTAAGAAATCGTTCTCTCACTCTATCACGTTGTTACAACAATATTGAATTTAACGAGAATACAGAGTCTACCAGTATGGTCTCAAATCTGTTTACGTTTTGTTCTGGCTTAAAGTGCAACTGAAGGGAAAACAGCGTATTTTCCTTAAATGTTACATAATATTTATAGTTGAAAAAAATTGTCACCTATCTGATATAACATACAGTAATTATCACAAAACGTATAATGGGTATTGAACTGAAACATTAATATGAACTTTCCGGTTAGCAATTCACTTTTACTGATGTGAATGTTTAATATTGTTTCATTCCTTCGCTGAAACTGTCCTATGAGAGTTTCGAAATTACAACTTTTTGTAATTACTGTCATTCGTTAATTTAATTCAACATTAGAAAGACAAGGATACGTGAGTCCTTATTTTAATTTAGAACTTTGTTTTGTTTTAATAGCTTTGTGAAATAAACAATCATAACTTCCGTGAGACATTGAACTAAAAATATATATATTACAAAACGGCTGAACTCTCGTGAAAGTTCGTGTCGGACATTTTTAGCTTTTAATCATTTGAGTATTCTTACTTAAATAAATTACTAATAGTAATCTGTGGACTAATTCACGGGAAATGCAACTTTTCAATGTTCATTTTCTTTTTTTTTGTTTGCCGTTATAGTACCTGTTTGTACCAAGCTACTTACTTACCTACTGACTTTTAACTAAAACAGCTTCAGCAAAATTCTTAAGATGATCTTATATATTTAATAATTTTAAAATTTGAAAAACAACAATCTGCTTTAAATTTTTTCTTCGTTCTTATGTTAACACTACGACATTTTGTATGGCCCAATAAGGAATAAGTACTGATACTTGTGTGATTACAAAGAATACACCCTCTTGTTAAGTACAAATACTACACTTACGATCGCTTAATTAAGGATGTTTTAAGTTAATATTAAATTGTTTATCTGGGCAGTTTGAATCTAACATAAATATTCATATTACATTTCGTGATGCCAACACTATATTTGGTTAGTTCTAGTGCTATTTTTATTCTGTTACCAATAAAGAAAGTAAATGAAGTTCCAGGCACATACAATATATATTTTGTATTTCAAAATCGCAAAATATTAATGCAAATGATTTCATATTTAAATTTATTTTATCACTTCATTCATATAAATCATCGTGTTATAAGTCAAATAATATTTGAGGAAAGTTAATATAGTGCGAATAGTTGAAGTCTTTAAATCGATAGAGCAAGAAGTGACAAAGTTTCGTTTTTTACTAAAAATTTATTAGGTTAAAACTTATATAGATTAGGGGAGTTATTTCATGTGGTCATTGTATATAATTATATTAACAAAGAATGAATTTCAACAAAAAGTATTACAAAAGTATTTATACACAGTAAAGACAGTTTCATACAGTACAGTAACAACATGTATATATTGTTATATGAGCACTTAAACATATTAAGCCTGATTTGAGTTTGTTTCTTGACCCTGAACTAGGTCTGTAATCAGACTTGCAGGGATGAGTATGGTTGTTTGCTTAAGGGTTTAAATAATGAATACACTAAAATAAAAAATAATAGCTTGATATGAGAGTTGGAGTATATATTATGTATCTGCTACTCAATAAAATGTTAAGTTAGTGTACGGGTATGTGTTAAGGGTGGTAGTTATTTTAGATTGCTAGTTTAGCTGCATTAATTATTTAAATTAAATAAATTAGAGTATTAAGTTTAAGCAGTTAAACTTGAGGATACGTATGGTTTATTAAATATGTGTGTCACAAACACCTTATAATAATTAATTCTAACATGTATTGATTTTAACAAATTAGTGCATTAATTTATCACATCACAAAACAATCCCCGACCGCGTCTGTATGTCTGTTCACGATATTTAGAATGATTTTTCCGGAAGGTTTAGATAAATAAATTGTTTAGTTTTTGTGTTCATTTCAATAAAATATATAGATATTTGTCATAAATGTCGGAAATAAACTAAGCTATCCGAGGCTTTCATCAAACACATTGCCTGTTCACTATAAGTCATAACAAATCAATGTGCGGTGGAAATATTTTCCTTTCTAAATCAATAAAATGTCCGCGATAGCATATGTAATTTCTGGTTCTATTTTTAACGGAACATCTCTTAAATATAACTGCAACAAAATAGGCAATTGAAAAAAAAAGGAGAGTGCCTCCAGCAGCGGTCCCGGCCGCACGTGTTCGCCACCAGTCTCCAAGAGCTCACCGCAGTCTTCATTGTCCGCTTTCGTGAAATCGTCACGCTGCGCCATCTGCGTTTTATGAGTGCACCTGCGCTCAGGCTTTTGTCGCACCGTGACGTCATCGCGGTTGCGATTTATTCGCGACTGTGTTTTGCAACTCGTTTGCCTAACACAACTGTTTTGCTAGCCGCTTGTTGCAAGCGCAAAATCTTGTTTCTTAGGGTTAATTATCTTGTTTCTTGGCCGAACTAGTTGTTTTCAACTATACTAGGCCCCGAACGTTTAATATTCTGTTTCCTGTTTCAGAAACCAGCCAGCACACCTTTCTGCCGTAGCCGGCAGGGCGGTAGGATATCCGCCCGGCGATCGCCGGGACTCACGATTGCGTCGGATGACGCTCAGATATCTCGCTGCAACTAGACAAGACCTAATCGGCATAATGGTCGACCGGGGCTTTCTACTCGCTTTGGTCCGACACCAGTGCGATTGGCGAGACTCGGTCAAATTTTGCTTGAAGCTGACCGACGCAATGCATATCCTGATCGCGGAACATTGCCCACCGCTCGAACATCCGCCCAAACGCCTGGACCAACTACGCCGTTCCCAGTGGATGATGGTGACGACACTTATGTCGACATTAGCATCCAAAGCTCCAGATCAATCCGACGACGGCTTCAAAACCGTCAAATCCAAGAGGAAGCGCAAGGTCCGCACCTCATCGCCTGTTCCGTCTTTTCCGTCAAGGCGCAAAGCCTGACGCCCCAACCACCTGCTCTCAGCGGGTTCCCAAACCGTCGTCCTTCCGAGGCGACAAAACCTAACCATCGATCCGCCGATCCTAGGCACCCCAGTCCTCGCCGCCCAGCCGTCGCAGCTTTCCCAGGCACGGCTCCCCGTGAAACGCCCACCGCCCATTTACCTCCGCGAAGAGAAATGGGTCGAGATTCTACGGCCCTATCGAAAGTTTTAAATATGAGGCCTCTGATAGCAATCAGGGATGATATTACAACTCGAAAACTCAGACGATTTTAGGAAGGTGACCTTATTCCTTAGGGAACACCAATTTAACACATTCGCGCTCCCGGATGAGCGCGTACTTAGGACAGTGGTCAAAGGGCTGCCTAAGGAGATCCCGTGCTCGGAGATAGCATCGGCTATAAAAGAGTTAGATATTCCCGTCCTCTCGGTACAACGCATGTACCACCCACGCACCAAACGCTGGTTACCCTAGAGCGCTCCAAAGAAGGCAAGCGCATATATGATGTCGAGCAACTATGTGGGATCGGCCGTCTCTCGTTTGAGCAGCCTCATTCTAAGGGTTCGCAGGGCAGTATCACAAAGTGCCAAATATTCGGTCACGCTGCGTGGAACTGCTTCGCACGCCCCGTTGCGTCAGGCGACCACCCATCCCATCCAACATCACCGCATTCCCACCCTCCGTCCTTCCATGTAGCGGTTCCGCCGCGTGGTAACAGCCAGCGCCGGAGCCGACTCGAGCACACAGCAGCCCGCCACCGACGACGAGCCAGCATGCTAGCCACAGCAATGGCAACACAGGCAATAATGCCGCGTCTTTTCTAAAATTGCTGAGATCTTTTAATCTAGACGAATTTAATCAAGCAGCAGATGATTTGCCGCCGCCACCGGCGACGCAATGCTAGGTTTTCCTTCTTGTGAAATACAATAATCTTATTAAGCCCTCAAGGCTTGAGTAGCGACACCCTTAAAGACCCGGTTATGTTCTAATAGGTTAATTCCACAGGCACTAGATCCAGCCAAAAAAAAAATTGGCAATTAAATTAATAGGAAAAAGTTTTTTTTGGAAAAAAGGTTTGTTCACATGTTACCACGCGAACAATAGCTAGTAATAATACAAATCTGCAAACTCATAATAAAATTCAATACGCAAAAATATATTTTTCTTCTTTTCATATCATTTTTATATTAACAACATCATTTTATTAAGCTTTGTGCGTATATCAAATACAAAGACATGAATTTGCCTTAATTTCGTACCGTATTTTGTAAACATGAGACTGTTAATGTGTGATTAACGAATTGATCTTGCCTTACTACTTTGACTTTGAAATATCTGTAATGAATTATAATAATGGTATAGCCTATGCGAATATATTAAAATGGAAACACATTATCATGAATAATACGACACAAAAATAATGACATGGTAGCATGGAAAAAACAGATTTTAATAATAATGCCTAGATGGACAAGATGACTTTAATGCAAGTAATTCTTGGTGTATTTAAAGCCAATCCCACGATAAATTAAAAATTGCTATCTGGAAAAGAAAAAAGAATTAGTGATGTAAAAAAGGATATCAAAAACAAATGATAATCTTAAAATTTACTTGACTTTAAAATATCTTATATGTACATAGCATTACTAATCTTTCGTCGTCTTTAAGTTATCCGTGCTACCCATACTAATATCAAAATTGCGCAAGAGTCTATGTCTGTTTGTTTTTACCGTGTAAATCATAGAACTTATTTCGATAAAAGTTTGTAAAAACGTGGAAGAGATTTCAGGAAAGAACATGGGCTAATAATTATCATGTCGAATATTGTATTGTGTACGATAAAAGCTTACTTTGAAATTTATCACAGTGTAACGGAAAACGATAAAATTTTGCGTCCATACTGGATACGAAGCCATAAATGTTTTTTCTAGTAATTTTGTAATTAGAAATTATTTGAAGATACATTTGGGTTTACAATGGGGGTGAATATTAATATGGAAATTCGTTATTCCACGAGGATGAAGTCGTTTATCATAATCTATTCAGAATATTCAAATGCTAGTTAAGAAAATGCAAATAAGTGAGAATAGGGTTTAATTTTTGTGCAACGTTCTGTACAGAATCTTTTCATTTTATTGTATTGTTAGTGTTTAAAGTACGATAGATTGTTCTATTTTTAATTTAATAGTACACTATTTAATTTATTCCGCAGGAGTGAGAAGTTTTGTACCTACTTTAATTTAAACCTAAATTTATCAAGAGAAGAATATTAACTTATCATGTACTCTTTCTTATTTTTATTTTTTTTACCTAAATAATTAGTTTCATTTATTCACGTAACTAAAATTGGAGCGTCTGTTTGTAACATAAAAATAATCAGTTTTAACTGACATTGTGGTATATATTTAACGGTTGTATCGGTTCATATAACAAACATTTTTTTTTAATTTTATCTTTCTGTCTGTCTGTTTATTCTGACTATTTTTTGGAATAGCTGTTTTAATTTTGACGGAAGCCTCACTGGAAGATAGCTGATGTAACTGAAAGTAGCTTAGCCTACTTTTTAAAAGTCGCGGGCAATAGCGTGTTAAATAATAAAAACAGAGCTTTAATTAAAACGCCGCATTGATTGATGTTTTTAAACGTATAAGGGATAACATAAACTTACTATAAATTTGGCAAATACACTATTTTGGTTATTTTTGTGTTACTCATTTTGACACATTGTTGTTAAAAAATAGGAATAGTTTAGTATTATCGCCTAACATTAAAAAAACCTGAAAACGTTATTATGTAAATTCTCTTACCTGGAATATTTAATTTCATTAGAGCTCTTAAGAGGTTGAACTTGCGTGAACGATGAGACGTCAGTCTCTTCAGCCTGAAATGGGGCCAACGGCGTATTGCGACTAATATATGGAGGTAATTTTGGTATAAATTTAGAAAGAATATACGAATGTGCCGAGCTAAATTCATTTGTTACGTAAGTTTATATTAAATCTAATAAATTAGATTAGACGACGTATATTATACTAATAGTATTTTGTTTTTAATTTATACTTCCTTTCTTTATATGGATTATTGTATATTATGCTTAGATTATAAAGTGGCAATAAACAACGTCATTTCTAGCTGATTAAAATGTTAAATATTTCAAAGACATAAAAGTTTTCGAACCATATATTAACATTTTAAATATCACATCACCGTAGCCAGTAATTACTAGATGAACAAGACGTAACATCATCATTAGGTTGACTGGGTAAAAATGCCAATGGCATAAAGTCCGCTTTTGTACTATCTGTGAATGAAGAATAAATAGATAAATAAATAAGATCCCATGTTCTAAGTGAGCGAATTTGTTGCACGTTACTCTGCTTTTCTTCCACGCAGGACGTATTACTTACTATTAGGTATCCGTTCCATTCGTGTCATAGCTTTAAGGAATAGAAAACTAGGTAACTTTATACATGGTATTTGAAAAAAAATTCAAGAATTAGTATCTCTCGCAAAAGATATATAAAAGGTATATGAAACAAAAAAGCGGAGGCCTATGGTTGAAAATAATTTGAAAATATGTATTAATATCAATGTAAGAATCTCACTCTGATTCATTCTTGTAGAAAATGTAACGCTCTGTAAAAAAGGAGCCTTAGCTCTTTATGCCTATATTTGCTGGCTTCAGTCAATTTTGTTGTAAATGATTTAACTGATAGAAGAGTTAAACTAGTGAAAGATTTTTGATAATCAATTTCGATTTCAATAAATAATACTGTGCTTTTATTGCATGTTTGAAGATAAAAAGGCGTCTGAATTCTGAATTACAAACTTTTTTCATCTTTAAATTATTTTATATCCTTCACGTATCACGTATATGATTGTAGATGACAGTAGAAATATTTATTTTTATAAATTGACTTGAGCCTTAACTGTCAACTATACCTTAAATATTTTAGAAATTAGGTTAGAGTTAGTAAACATTTATAAGGGATCTTTTACGTAAGGCTTAAATTTTATACAAGAATTATTGTTTGCCAACATGATTCTTTTATCAGTTCATAAAGTAAAAAAATTCTGACTTCTTAATAAAATCCCAGAAAATGTACATAATTTAATCTTCAATAAATTTTAAACAGTTTTTAAGGAAAGTTTGCATTTTAAAAGTTATTACAATGTAAATAAGCTTAGATGGCCGCCTTGGTGGCCTAGCGATATTGGCCCTTGCTTTATAAACTGGAGGTCCTTCCTCACGGATTTTTACGGTTACATGATAATTTGGTACCGGCGGTAGCGTTTTTGAAACTTGTGAGTTTATTAATCTTATGTTGAATAAAGATAGATATACACATGAATAAAATTTAGTATTTAAAATGACACGTAGACATCAGTCCATACTAAAACAAGGAATTGTTATATGTCACTATATCATTCATATAATATTAAGCTGATACGAAAAGTAAACATATATATTGTTTTATATAAGCCTGGAAGAGTTGTGATAGAAATAAATTTTTTATACTTTTTTTCAAAAGCCGTAAATTTTTAGTATTCATATTTTCAACTGGAATATATTAAATTCACAGAAAGTAAGTGCATTCAACAAAGTGTTCTAAAGCTTGCGCATTTATGTTCAGGCACTTTTAAGCGTGCTCTGACTGCTTCATACTGAACAAGTATTTTTGAGTTGAACGGCTCAATAACAATGACAACTTTAAAGACTTTTCTGCTTTGAAACCTTCGCTTATCTAGTTCAAAACATATAAGTAAAATTTTAACGAAAAATAAGACCGCCATTTTTACCACGTGGAAACGCCCTATAGCGAAGATATGGTCTATGGTGTTAATACTCTGCGAAACCAAGCCAGCTCCGGTGGCTGAAATCCATTTATTTATTTATTGAAACTTCATGCACAAATACAATCATGCAAAGACGAGCTTAATGTCTTAGGCATTATATACCAGCTAACCTTACGATAGTAAAGAGATATTGAGGTAGGTGCACTAGTAAAATGAATAAAAAATATTATGCATATAGATACCTACAATGTATACTACAATACATACATAAACAAACACACAAATATACATACATATATACATACAGATATAGGTCCTATAATTTACAGATAATTTAACTTAGCGAATCTCACACTACTTCTGACAGATGTATGGTCTTTCGCTTTAATTTAAAATAATGCTTAGCCATTCTGATCTCATTGGGTAGCTGATTCCAAAGAAGTATGGAATGAATGAAAAAAGATTTGTGAATAAAGTCAGTACGGTGAGTGGGGCATTAAACGGAGGCGACGATTAATCTAGAACGAAGATTTTTAACACTAACAGAGCTAAGATATTGGAAATGCGATGACAAATATGGTGAAAAAGAAGAATTAAGTAGGGAAAATAGTAGTTAATGCCCTGACCGATTGTCGTAGACGAATAGGCCACTTAGGTATGGCGAAACATAGTCATACTTTCGGAGATTGAAAACAAATCGAATGCAGTTATTTCGAAGCCGGTCAAGAAGAAGTCACCCCGGGAGAGTTCGGTGGAGCCCTTCTAAAAATGAGGGGCAAGCGCACCGCCCCGGGTCCCGATGGCATTCCGGGACGTGCGCTAGCGCTGGCCCTAGGGGACGCCCTAGAGCCCAGAGTGAGGGCGATGTTTTCTGCCTGTCGGGCCTTAATACCACAGAGGTGGAAGACAAGCAGACTCGTCCTCATTCAAATAGAGGGGCGTCCTACGGACTCGCTCTCCGCCTATAGGCCGATCGTGTTGTTGGACGATGTGGGAAAACTCTTTGAGAGAATCATGGCGGCCCGCATCTTCCAGCACCTGGAGCACGTCGGCCCAAACCTGGCGGAGTGACAGTATGGCTTTCGCAAGGGCCGGTCGACCGTCCACGCAGTGCTGTGGGTCAGGTCCCTGACGCAGGATGCGGGGTCTCGGGGTGAGGGTGTTTTGGCAGTATAACTCGACATCGCCAACGCATTTTACACCCTGCCCTGGGCCTGCACATAGGAGGCGCTCCGATAACACGGGGTGCTTCCCTACCTGCAAAGGGTGATCGGGGCCTACCTGTCGCATCGATGTGTCGAGTTCCCTGCAAGTGGTGGCCGGCAAGAGGTGCCGCCGCCCAAAAAGGGCTCAGAGGGACGCCGTGCTGTTTGTTCCGGCAGCGCCTAAAGCGTACGTTCGGGTGTCCCAACACCCGGTAGAGAGTCCCGAAAGGGCGAGGGCCACGTCACGCCGGGGTCGGGAAGCTGTCATCAGCGCCCGCGGCTCCAGCTCAGCGACACGAGAAAGGAACAACCGTTGGTTTTTGTGGGTATACCGCCGTTCCATCTTGGTCCGGGGCCCCATATCCCTGACTCTCACTTTGGCGGCGGGAATCCGTAACTGATTTTCAACGGCAAAAAAAAAAGGTCAGCATTACCGTCCGCTTTGTCGTAGCGGTGGGGCTCAGTACCTGCGGCTTAGGCCAGCCGCGGGAAAGCTAAGACAGGCTGGCTGTAGAGGAGGCTGCTTCAAGCTGGCTGAAGAAGCCAGCGTTGGATGCGCCTCCCACGGCCCCTCCGCACCGCTGATGCGGTCCGGAGGGGCCGTGGGAGGAGGGGACATTCGGCATAGTGTCGTCGATCGCTCCTCCTTCTGCGACCGAAATGGAACTAGCTTAACATCCAGGTTGGGAGTCTCATCTCTGCGTGGGCTGGAAACTCCTGGCTTCCATGGCCCCTGAGGAATAGACTCGGGGGAGTCTGTTACTAATACAGGGTTCGAGACAAAGGGCGCGTTAGATCCGAACCGCCCAGAGGGTGGCAGATAGCCTTTAGGCCAACATGGTGCTGCTTCGGTGGCCACCGCTGGTGGGGTCACAGAAGACTGCTAAAGAGTTCCTGTGACCTCATTTCTAAGGCGCCAAGAAGGAACATCGTGGTGATTTTCGTCGGTAAGAGTCTGATATAACCCGTCTTCGCCCCCGCGAGAACGGATATGCGTAGGCAGAAAATAAAATAGGAAAAAGAATACCGCCTTCAAGTACGCCGCACGAAAGATCGAGCTAATTGAAGCATTTCTCGCTATGAATAATTGACTGTTGGTGTCCTCGAAGATAGGAGGTGAACCAAATGAGCATCCATTGAGTAACAGAGTCGAATAACTGTCGTAACCCACCTAAGAACCACTGATTTACACAGTTCGGTTTTAATTCAATCCTCTCTAGGAAATATTCCCTCCTTAAGCTGCTTCAGAGCCAGACTAACCTCATTAAAGCTGACGTTAGGAAGCTCACCAGAGAGATGACGAGTCAGACTAGCACATGGATCGTTAACCCGTTAATCAGGTTGAGGTCTGTGACGCGTACAATTTTGCATAGAAATCCTCGATCCAAATGAGATTTCAGACTTACAAAAAACATTTAAGCCAGAACTGTTCCTAAGCTTTGACAGATGGCTTTCCCCGAGTCCCTCTATTCTGCTCAATTGCTCCAGTTATCCGTTGTGTATTTGATCAGCAAAGGTCTTGTTGTATCACGTCTCGCATTACGTCAGTAAAACCGGTTTTCTTGTGCTTCCGACGTTCCTTCATAAGACCAAGTGTCTTGTCGGAGAGTTTGAATCTCCTGCTAGTAGACTTACTGCTGCAAAACCCATTGCCTACGTTACGTATTCAATCCACTACGTCATCGAGTGCCTTGTCATTTGCCATTAAGGTTTTTGATGTGTGTGTGTGGGCATCTAATCGTTTTTTTTACCACCCCTTAGAATTTTTCAATGCGTATTACAGTTTGGAGGAAGATCGGAAAAAAAAGAATTTCATCACAGAGACATCCCTGAATATGTACTTCCGGTCTGCCATGATGAAATCTATGTCATTCCTTATCACTGTATCGGGATTGCCTTGTCCATTATCTTTGGGGCTTTTTCTTAAAGTATCAAGAGTTCATTAAATGGAGCCCTTCTTTTTAGAGAAAATAGCATTTTTGCCCTACGATTTCGACTACCGAAACCTTGGAATCCTTAACACCATTCGATGCCAGTTTAACACCCCTTTTAAAAATGAAATCCCCTCATTACAACATTATATAGTGTTTTGTAGATGGTATGCAAAAATAATGTTACGTGAAACTTTAAATACTATTGATTAAACATATTTATTTCCAGCAATCTATTTTCTTCAAACAACAACAGTACATATTTATCTCTAATCAATATGTGAAGTATAAAATCAATAGATAAATAAGTTAATAATTCTTAAGATACAATAAAATGAATTTATTACTTTAACTGAAATTTGTTTAGCCAAAAAATTTATTGTAAAGGTCTATTAATAAAGTTCAAATAAAAATAAAAAACGGAACATGGATAACAAAGGAATTTGCTACGCGATTTCTGCCACCCGATTTTTAAACTCTGATATCTTTTAGGGTAATCCTATAATGTTAATAAAATGATAAGGTTTTGAATATATTATTTTTTTTGATATTTACATTATATTACCTTAAATGTGCTTTAAATATGACTCGTTGCACTTTTTATATACGCCGGCATTAAAATGCTCAATTCAAGTGTAAGTCTCTCGCGGACGTCATTGTAGATAATTTTAAGGAATATAATTATATATTAAAGTACTTAAATCTCAAAGAATTATTAAATAAAATGGAACAAATGGGAAGCTAATATCTATCATTGAAAGAAAAAGAATGAAAAAATCGGGGTGGAGCATAGGAAACATATAAAAAAAAAAATCGCTGAATTGAGTACCTCCTTCTTTTGGGAAGTCAGCCAAAAAAAACATATGCTCCGAATTGAGTGCCTCCTTTTTTGGGGAAGTAGTTCAAATATAGGTCAAACGTCGCCATTCAGAAAAAAAATTATACTTATAACGGTGATGTTTTTTAAAAACATTTTGTGTAGAGATATAATAATTAAACTGCTAAAACATATGTTTATATTAACGATTAAAGATTCATGTACTAGAGTTGATTAAAGATTGACCCATTTAAGCACGGGATAAATGAAAACAAAGTGACCTCTGGCTCAGAAGTGGTTTCGTATATCGTTCTTAATATTGAATTGTACCTGATATGTCACTGAGTGTCAATAAGGAGTTGAGTTAGTAGTTAATAGTTGTCACTTTATTGATAAAATAACATATTACTCAGGCTACTACAATACTTAATAGGACGGCTTTATTTATTACAATCATTAAAAAATAGCAAATAATAGCGCAAGAACCATAAGTTGTTAATGTGCTTGCCAAAATTAGCAGTACTGGTATTATTTATAAATATAAAATATTTTAATAGTGTACTGTCTATACCTTAAATTTGACATAGTCAGTGCATAGTGATTAAAATTTTTAATAAGTTGTTTAGTTAAGCTCTAGCACGTTTCCTTAAATAATATGAGATTATTTAGTATTATTTAAAGAACTTAAGAAAAGCTATTTAATACTTTTATTAAAAAATTCTCTTCACAATTTTTAATTTCTATAGGTAAGTTTTACAATAATAAAAGCAGTATCATGAAATAATTTTTTTATAAGTTAACATATACATGTTAAATAAGTTTATAATAAGTTAACATATACATGTTAAATAATAATGATATTTAGTTTGATGATTACCTCTAAGTAGTTAATTCGTCTAAGTCTCACGTATCAATTAGGTACAAGGAAATTAAACTATGGACAGCTTATCAAGCATAATATTACATTAAGTTACACTTAGGTAAGAAGATTGGTATTATAAATAATTTATTGTGTAATTATATTTAACATGTTTCGCATTTTTACTTAAGTTACAAAAATAATACAATAAAAAGCAAAGTACTAAGAGATATAACAAAGTATTTAAATCTTTCCCCTACGTATAAGTATGCTACTTAAAATAAAGTTAAATTTAAAATATCCTATAAAATTTGTCACATAATTCAGAGTTTTATAATGTAACGATACAGCTTTGTAGTTTTACTCTCGAAAAACCAGGATACGAGATTTTATACGTTACGTTACGATTTAAAAACGTTAAAAATGCTCTATTTGCCTTTAACAACACTGAAACATAAAGATTTGTTTTGTCTGGTGGTGATTAAAGGTCATTTATTTCAACAGATTTTTTTAAATTTATTTCGTTAAAACATTTTATAAATGAATGTGAGGCAAAAAGAAAAAATATAATTATATATGATATTTTTGCGATATTAACAAAGAAATAAAATTTCAATTGCTCCATATAGACTACCGAACGCATTACATTTGACAAATTCAACTTCTCATATTTTCAAAATTATAAAAAAATCCTATTTCAGTTAGCATCTGAGAAAAAAATTGCTTTCGACAAAATTGTTGAGCACATATTCAATTCAACAATTCTTTGGAGTGGTTCAATATTTGGTCGCATAGAATTAAATATTAAATGTTATCGTCCAAGCCCTTGAATATTTATTTTAGTTTTTTTCATGGTAACCGATAGAGTCGGTTAAATATCGGTTTGAAAGTTGGTCAAATCGAAATAACCGTTTGATGTTGTTTATATAGGCTAATTCACAGCAATTATTTAATATTTAACGAATATGTACTACAATATTACGCTAAACCTTTGGCGTTTGGACTTATTACTAAAATAAATTATTTTAGTTATAATTCCAATATTAAGATGCGCAGCGGTTCTCCGTCTTATATTTATGCAACTTTAATGTTATTCTTATAAGAGTAAAATTAAACTTAACATTTTGATGATGATGCAAATTTAGCAACGTATACTCATATACTCATATCAAAATTACCCCCATAAATTAGTATTAATATACCGACACGCCTTTGGTCATTTCAGACTAAAGAGACGGAAGTGACGTCACATCATTCGCAATTTCAGCCTCTCAGGCGTCTTAACTAAATTAAATTAAGACGCTTAATATATATATAATTACACTATTTGTCGGGTTATTTATATAAAGCGCGATATTTAAATAAACGCATAAAGCAGCTTCAATTGTTTTTAGCTACACTATTTATTGTCGATCAAATTTAACTTTAAATAAATATAATGATTTTTTGATACTTTTTACACTTCATAAAAAATAAAATATAAAATTATCTTAAAAAAATTAACTGACTGTTTTTATGTAAACCACACTAATTTATGGCTCAAAAATAAATAATCCTTAAAATAAAATTACATTTTAATCTATAGTAATGTAATATAGAAGAAATATTTGTATTTTTATAATAAATAAACTATAGATATATTGTGTGTGAAAGCTTCATTCATCTTCAGTAACAAACAGCTACTTTTTACTCTAGGTAAATTTCATTATAATGAAATTAACACTGGTGGAGCTTTGGACGGACTGCTAGTATTTTATACAGTAAATACGCTATATGTCCGAAAGACTTCTATATTTTAAAATAAAATCGCACAAAAATTACGACGACTTTGAACAGTTTTCTTTTCGGATCTCCTTATTGAATTTATTAAAAGGCATAACATAGAACGCATGAATTAATTCGTGATTGGGGACTCAAGAATACAGTTTAATTTTAATAATATTTTAAATCAATTAAGATTATTTATTAATTATTTCAAAACCATTATCCACTGGTCAACGTTTGAATGTTAGAAAATGAATGAAAATAATCAAAATAGAAAGATTCCTTCATTCTATTAGTAGGCAATTATTACAATATTCTATTTAGTCTTTAAAAAGTAAATATTATATGGTGTTTAAGCGTTATAATGGTATATTTTATAATATATGTATGTCTGAAGTAAGCAACTATATAAATGGTATATTCAATTAGATCACGTACTCGATTCGCGACACGACAGATTTATTTGCTCCATGCACTATATTTCAATCTAGTTTAGATGAAATCAGAGAAAACGTGGGCTTCATTCATAATGATAAATAAAATGTAAGATTTTATACGTCCTACAAATAAAAATATCGAACTTGATACGTTTAACCTTTAAATTTTCTATTCAGTGCTGTAACTATCGTAATAACTATTAAAGTTTGTAGTAATAGGGTCTCATAACCATAGTAATATGGAATAAGACAAACGTTATAGAAAATTACTTGAAAAAAAAAACAGCAGTACGTGTTTTTAACTGCCTCCGTAGCCTAGTGAGTAGGGCGTATGCTTTACAAACCGGAGGTCGTGGGTTCGATTCCTGCGGGGACTCAACAAATTTTCATTGTTGTTTCCTAGTTGGTTTTTTTTTTTTTCATATTTTCCCCTGACGTGGTGGATCAGGGACCTGGGTAGCTCTTTTAGTTGTTTGTACTTGTTCTTTTATACATTTAGCTCTTTTGGTCGTGTTGTACATGTTCTTTTGTACTTGTTTTGATTACTATTATACTTAATATTAATTTCAGTTCTTATACTTCTTTCTTATTTCACTTATTCTAATTTCACTGTTTAGGTTTTCCACTTTACTATTTTATCATTTTTCAACAATCACTTAGTCCTAGGGCATTTTGACATATTTTATTTTTCTTACAATTTCTTACTTTCTACTTATATCTATCTTATTTACATTCTTACACTATTTACCTTATAATTACCTTATAATTACATTTTCTAATTTCTACACATTTACCTACTGCTATTTACATTACTAATATTAATTTCATATATACTTATAGATATATGACTAATATTACCTTATGTCTATTTCTCTTGTCGATACTACTTACAATTCTGCTACTAAATTTGGTGAAGGCTGTGCTGTGTTTGCTAATTAGGTAAGGTAAGCTCTCCATCGTAACTTTCGCCTATCTCCAGTGCCAGGCTCTGTCTCTCCCTCGAACATCAGGCACTCGGTGAGAAGGTGCCGGAACTCAGGAGCCTCCCATCACTCGCATGCCGGGTTATCCCGACATTTGAAGCGATGCAGATACTCCGCAAAGCCCCATACCCTGTCAGAGCCTGCACCAGCTGTGTACCGAGTTCCAACTTCCTAATGGTGCGGTGCGCATCGATCGCGTTCGGAAGAAGAGCTTGGTGGTCGAGGCTGTTGGCTCCGTTGTGTAGCGCCGATTCCATTCGTCAATGGACTCTTGCCGAAGAATCCTCTTGACGAATGAATTCCTAGTTGGTTAGGGCAAGTGGGCTGATCACCCAATTGTCTGAAAAGTAAGATGATCCATGCGTCGGATGGGCATGTAAAAGTCGGTCCACCACCAACCCGCATTGGACCAGCGTGGTGGGATATGGTCCAAAACCCCTAATGGATAGGGATGTATTAGGGAGGCCTATGTCCAGCAGTGGACTATCACAGGCTGATGATGATGATGATGATGATGACGTGTTTTTAACATCAATATTAACGTTTAAATGTTTAAATGTGTAATATATCACCGATAGATTTTGATGGTTTTCATTAGAAGATAGTTGACTATCTGGGAGTAACTTCAACTCTTTTAATTTTTTTATATGTCGCGCGTCTCGTGGATGAATTTCAGGGGCATTAGTACTAGTACTAATAAACAGAAATAATAATAAATATTAACATATTAATAGTAAAATATATTTACAAAGAAAAGAGATCTGTATGTATTGTCCATCCTTCAAACTTTAGGGTCTGACCTAGCCAGCCTAAAGAATAAGGCTGGCAATGGATCGAGGTCTAATTGGGCTGACAAGCTCATTTTGGTAGATGTTTAAACTTAGTGAGCCCAAAACACCAGGGCGCCGCTGGGCATCAAAATTTGTTTTCTGTATAAACATATTTTTCTAACCCTTTAAAAATATGATTAAAATTTTTAATATGTCGTTTTGACAAAGCAATATTAATAAAGCTTATTCATAATGTAGTGTTCTCATTGTAATGCAAAATCTAGGCTCAAAGAAAAATATTATGATATATAGGAAATATTCCTTAGATTACTTTAGTAGACCTTACTCTAACGCCCAAACAGTCACAGTAAAGCTATCGTTATTCCCAATGGAGCAATAGAACAATGAAGATGTTTCTAATTAATTTATTCACACAAGCCTTTGGCAAAACTAAATCTATCATTTAATAATTGTCATTGTAACTTGGTGACTTGTTTTTGCACATATTCTGTCTTAAAGTTATTGAAGTCAATTAAAAGGCTGCGTTCAAACAAGTAAATTAATTTCAGAATATGAATATATAAATTAGAAAGCAAACTGTTGATGATAAATATTATTTTGAATTTTATACATTTAATCTTCCTCTAGATTTCAGAAAACGTCTAGGAGTATAGCTTTAAAATTTCTACATTAAATTTATTACATGTACAAACCGTAAACACTCATGTCGGTTATGAAGACGCCGAAAACATTGTAAACACTGGCGGCTTTAAAATTATGCCTCTAAGGAAGTATACTTAATTTGAATTCAATCTGCTTGAAACTTTGTGACACAAAATCGCTGCTCCTAAAGTATGTTTCCACATAAAGCAAAATATATTCGTCAATTTTATATTCAGTGCACACATAACAAAATTTTAATTAGTTCGCTTTAAATAAATGTAAATTTGGTTAATAAAACTTAGTTTGTAATTCAAAGTAATAATAACTTCATGTACTACCATACTATTCCTAAATAATGTCTAGCATTTATTTAGAAAAGGTTTGGCAACATATAAAAGTTTCTGCAATTGTGCATCATATGGCCTTTAGAATATCGATATTAATAAATACAATTTACTCGAATTTTTTTTAATAGGAATGAAGTTTCTTTAAGATGGCACGTGCGCTGTGGCTATTGGTAAATCGGTCAAAAATACAAATCTCGAACAATAACACGATACATTAAAAATTAATCTACGTAACGGTTCGATCATGGAAACCTCTGGCCAGAAAAGAAGCGAGGAAAGAAACTCAGCGGGACGCTTAATATATTAAATTTACAAATTACACAGTTCTTGTGTATTTACATATCAGAAGTTAATATTAGGTTATAACACTAATATAACCACAGCTATTTTCAAAAGACGGGTTAAATAGATCTTGGCATTTACTAATAAGATATTAGCTATATACACTGGTAGTTTAGTTTATATAAGATACATAAGTAAATTTACATTTAAAAATAGGCCTTGTAGTTCTTGGCATTTACATAGATTTAGCAATCACCTAAGTATAAAATAATATTAGGCAATAGATCTTACACGTGTACAGCAATTCCTTAAAATGCAATATACAACATAAGTATATAATAAGGTTACTCATACCAAAATCCGCTCTGGCACAGGTCACGACACGAAAACACACACAAGTGTTTTTATACCATATTTTCATTAGGGTTGACATAACCCAAACATTACAAAGAGAATGACTTAGATAATATAAAATCTTAATAATTTATACTTATTTAATCACTATTTAACACGTGACACAAGAGTCTTACGTCTTTAGAATAACGTTTTATTTTCTAAATTATGCTGTAAAACGCATCGGTAGAGTTTATTCCTGTTGAACGTAGTACTTATTACTTTAATGGTATCATCTAATTTTTCACTTTCTTAAAACTTGATACAAAAATTTAAAATTTACTACAAGCGGGTAGTTTGCATAGCGCGCAGTGTTTGCTCACGAATAAACAAGGAAAATATTTTCAATTCAGTCATTAAATTTAGTGCTGGTTTTATTACTTTAAGTATGATAAGAATTCTTATCACAATTTGTTTGTTGAGTCCTGTTACAATAGATAGCTAACAATATTTCATTATAAATATTGTTAAACATACATGGAAGAACAAAGTATTGACGGATAAATACCTTTTTTTTGCAATTTTTTAATAAAGGTGTTCGGCTATACTCAGTTAATTTTTATTATCATTAGCTTGAGTTAGTCCTAATTCACACCTTCTCCATTTAGGGGGTTTATGTACCGTATTGCAAATGACTGCTACTTCGTCTTATACAAAAAGCAATACAATAGTAAGCGTAACATAAACCTATTATTTAAATTATGCATAATTTTGCGTACAAATATTTTCCCTCCCATTTCTAACAGCACCTGTACTAATGTCGCTAGAAACTTTTGGGTTGGATGCGTAATTAAAATGTTACCCGCGCACTTTTAATGTTAAATGGATGCCAACGATATTCGCCCTCGACAAGGCTACATTTACTTTTGTTTCTATTAACTGGTGGCCGAACCACCTTCGTGGTAGCGGTATTGACCTAGCTTTATAAACCGGAGGACGCAGGTTAAAATCCGGCGGGGAAAACAACTTTGCGCTATGGTTGTTTTATGATTAGTTAAGACAAAACCTAATTGCCTGAAAAATAAAATGATCCATGCGTCGGATGGGCATGTAAGAAACCGGTCCACCCACCAATCCGCATTGGACCAGCGTGGTGGGATACGGTCCAAAAACCCCCTGATCAGACGCATGGTGCATTAGGGGAGGCCTATGTCCAGCATTGGACTAACACAGTCTGATGATGATGATGATGATGGTGATAATGATGATGATAATGATGATGATGGTCATGGTCCCCTTTGTATGGACAGAGCATATTATTTCCTTTTATAGTTTACCAGCGACCCACCACTGCTTCGCACGGCAGCTATGCCTACAATATTCAGCATGTGTTATACATATAAACCTTCCTATTCTATCACTTTATCTATTAAAAAACCCTCATCGAAATCCGTTGCGTAGTTTAAAAGATTTAAGCTTACATAGGGATATAGGTTCAGATAAAGCGACTTCGTTTTATACTATGTAGTGAATCTTCAGAATTTTTAACTTGTTTTACTTCAGCACCACTTTTAATCTGAAAAAGTCACCGAAACTTACGAATTATTAAAAAAAATATAAAATCATTCGATTAGTGAAAACCGCGTGATAATAATTTATTAGAAATTCCAGTTTTTCATATCCGTTATTATTTGTATACTAAAAGTAAAACTAAAGATTGCCTCAATTAAGGATTCCATACAAAAGTTTATTCTCTTCCTGATGATTAGCTTTCTTTTCGACATAGTACATTATGAACACTGGGTGTTTAAGAATAGCGACAAAGGAATTAGCTTCCGAAATATTTTGCTAAAGTAAAATATATAATGGCAGAATAAATTGTAAATAAGGCAATTTTTGTTTCTAGTAATTGTTCCTCCTCTATATTGTAAGTTAATTGGATATTTATTATTAAGTCGGTCACCCACCAACCCGCATTGGACCAGCGTGGTGGGACACGGTCCGAACCCCTAATGGATAGGGTGTATTAGGGAGGCCTATGTCCAGCAGTGGACTAACAAGGCTAATGATGTGATGATGTGTGCAGTCAAAATACAAAATATTTGCTTTTCTTTTACCTACGAAATCACACATTGAACAACCCGAAGTATACGAATTATTAATTAATAAAAAAGTGCTGCCCCTACTTATATAATAAGCACATTTTATAATCCTTACATAATAACTTATGTAATGTAAGGTTATAAAATTCTATGTTATATTTTCGACTAATATTTCATTGAAATAAATTTTATGATTAAAATAGAATTATTTTAGAATATGTTTTGTATCTCCTGCGTTTTCCAAGTTTATGGAAAAAATATTATTTAATAAGCATAAAATAAATGTTTTATTGGCGATAGACGATTTGTAAAATTTACGGATAAATACGCCTGGGACAAAATATCTCTATGAAATCGCAAAGCTATAATCTATATGTTATATTTTGCATAATACATTTATCGACAGTTGCCCTCAATCACTTTAATCTCGTTTATACACGTAACGTGTAGGTAATGCAATAACTCCGAGATCGAAGCATATAGCAGTTACCAATATTTTAGCATTCGAAACAATGCGATAGAGTTTTTCGTTGACATATTATATCGAAATCTAACGTTGAATTTTACTAGACCTAATATTGTCTCCGCTAAGGTAATTAAAAAAACCATGATCTTGTGTTGTCTCCGCTTAGGTAATTAAAAAAAGTACATTACTATCATTCTAATAATACAAGAATTAACTTTGAGACAATTATATATCGTAGCAATGTCCCTTGTGTTCAGCTTGGTGAGACGACCAGATTTAAGAATTTATTCTAAAGCCTTTGAAAAGGAATTTCGAATTCTATAAAAAGGGTTAATCTCAGTGAAGAAGCTGTTTCAGAGACCAAAAGCACACGGTAGGCTCTTGCATCATCAGCCTTTGATAGTCCACTGCTGGACATAGGCCTCCCTTATACACCCTTTCCATTGGGTGGTTTGGACCGTATCCACCACGCTGGTCCAATGCGGTTGGTGGGTGGACCGACTTTTACATGCCCATCCGACGCATGGATCATCTTACTTTTCAGACAACTGGGTGATCGGCCCAAGTGCCTAACCAACTAGGAAACAACAATGAAAATTTGTTGTGTCCCGCAGATTCGAACCACGACCTCCGGTTTCTAAAGCACGCCCATACCACTAGGCTACGGAGGTAGTGCTCTTAGAAGGGTATAACTGACCGGTTAATCCCCCACGATCATAATCGTGGTAATTTCTCATAATTAACATCTTTTATTTCGCTAAAAGCCTTTCTTATGATCTATTACTTGTTCCACATTTTAGTACGAAATCAGTTATATTGCTTTGAAAAAATCTATGATCCACAATGATCTTATAAATTCGAAAATAGCTCTGTCTGTTTCTCCACCTATACTGTCTAAACCACAGATTTTTTTCGATGTAATTAGGTACGTACTTAGAATAAACTCCAAGAAAGGACATAGGCTATTAATTTTTGCGATAAAAGAAGTCGAAATGTTGAAATAGGGAATGAAAGATTTTATAATAATTCCCTTTTTTAAACATAAAATGATGAAATGTAGACAGATTGGTATATAATCATTTTGAGCCAAGATGAGTCGTAGGAAGCCACGTGCCAATGTGGCTTCCTACGACTCATCTTAACTCCTGCTCATTATAAAAACTATAGTTTACTTTTACAAGACGAAATTTATTATATAAACTGATTGAGTATATAATTACGTATAACCCAATTAACATTTTTTTAGTTTAAAAAGGCGAGACGAGACGAGCAGGGCGTTAACCTAATAGTTTTAAGCTCTATCCATAATAATTGCAAGGTAAGTAGTAACAATTAGTCAGTCTAAAACATTGTTTTTGACAGAATTCCCCAAAGTAGGAAGTGCTTTATTCGGAGCTTATGCTTTTTTTATATATTTTCCTCCTTCAATTTTGTGTGGACCGAATTTTACTACCCATCCATGGATAGTAAAGTAAGATGATCCATGCATGTATCCATGGATCATCTTACTTTCAGGACATTGGAATGATCAGCCAGTGCCTAACCGATTTGAATCCATGACCTCCAGTTTCTAAAGCACACGCCCATACCACTAAGCTACAAAGGCAGTCAAATTGCAATTAGGAATGTTTAAAGCTCACTTAAGATAATATAATGTAAGTTCACATAAAAGTTAATATATTAGAAAAATTCTTCATTCTTTCGCTATAAAACATGTCATAACACGACATTTTGATTAAACAAAGGAAGAATATAGACAAGATACGCTATAATGTTATGGACTAAGGGCACTGTTTATAATGTTGAATAGGCTACAGACTATATGTTCGTCTGGTAGGAGAATTAGTGACGTCATGTGCTGTATTTTATGAAGACAACTTAACACGTAAGAGAGACTAATCATGAATGTGAATACAAAAGAAAACTTAATCTGAAAATGTATATAAACATACTTACTAGCTGGTGCCCGCAACTTCGACCGCTTGGTAATATGTTTAAAAAAATCCGAAAAATAAAGCATAGTTACCCTCCATTGGACCCTCAAAATCAAACACGTCATTCCAGAGCTTAGCCAGGATAAACAAAAAGACATACTATCATAAATCGGATATATATTACATCTAGCGACCCGCCCCGGGCTTTGCACGGATGCAATGTATACCTGATACCTGGTACCGTTGCGGATGCGCATGTAAATAGTCGGTCCACCCACCAACCCGCATCGGACCAGCGTACGGTCCAAAAACTCCGTAATGGAAAAAGCGTGCATTAGGTCTATGTCTAGCGGTAGACTAACACAGGCTGATGATGATGATAATGTTAGATAAAATATATAAAATTAATTCAAAATAGTAAGTCCGCTGAATTTTTTACGCCGGTTCTTATTAGGTCAGAGGCCTCCATTACATAACCGGTGTTAATTTATTACACAATCAATAAGAACATTAAATGCTTCCCTGTTGAAAAAAGATATTTCACTATATTATATTTGACTAATGAAGTATTGCATTTAAACACTATATTATTCAAATATCTTATTGAATCATGGCTTTGAATGACAACAACTGATACTTTTCAACGAACACATTTGGCCCTTCTCCATAAGACGTTTTAGGAATGGGAACATTAAATGTTATGAAGAAAGTTATCACTAGGAATTTTCCTTTAGTACGTCGTGTTTAACTTCAATGTGAGTTTCAAGAGCCTGTGCCTGAATTGAATAACACTGACGAGAGTTTTACCGTAATTGCTGTTATAAGTAATAATAATTCGTATATAATAATTCATACCATGGTTTTATTTTGGTCTATCAATATTAGTTTTTAGATTTTATTTATTGATCATATAATTCAACTTGCTTTATAACCATAGAAGGTAAATTTATTTTTTTACTTAATCGTTCTTCAACTATCCTCGGAAACTTAAGTTACGCTTGGAAAAGTTAGTCAGAAATACAATAGTTCAAGTGCAAGTCCAATACAACCACGGTACGCCAAAATATGTACCTTTTATATAAATATAAGAGGTAGAATCAGGTTAGGCCGCACAGAAATGGTAAATCCGATTTTGTATTATACCATTATCACGTGTGCTGTCACGTAATGAGATCCCAAACGTGCAAACTCTAAATTAAATTATTCATATTGTTCGAATTAATTATCTCTCTCTAAATGTGAATAAAAGGTACAAAAACGCTGCGTAGAAGGTTTCTCTCTCAACATCATAAGTTTGTGAGAAATATACAGTTAAAATTTAGATTTCGTTATTGATTAATAAATAAAAGTAGTTCAATGTTCCATTAAACTGTATAATGCTATATTATTCCATTGCTCACGCAGATTCGTTGAGTTTTGTTTTGAGACACAACTGTTGTAAGGGTGAATATGGTAAAATATTTGCTGTGTTTGTGTGTTAAAATATATGAGTACTCATTCTTATTGTAATTTACCCTAAAATTACAAGATCGCTACTAATGGAAATTTAATGCGGATCTCAACTCACGTTAATTGGAGTTTGAAATTTGGTCACCTCTTGAAAGTATTTACCTATATTAGATACTTTAATTACACAGTACACTTCGTTGCTGCTTAATAAATTATATGCCACAGTCTTTAAAAAATAATTGAATGTATGGTTTTGAGTTGATGGTATGGAAAAAAAATAACATCATGTTTTTTTATTGATGAAGATTGTATTGGCGATTTATTGACATTTACCAAGTAGGTTGTTTTGCATTAAAAAATTAGACATAATAATAAACAGCTATCGTAATAGTATGTGAAAGAAATAAAATTCTTTCCTCCATGTCGATAATGACTACGGCAGCCGATTTATATTATAAATCAGAAAACTGAGGATGAGATATTATAGAGCACAACTTTACGCGCAAATGTAGGTGCACTCCCTATTCCTTTACACTTTCAAAGCCCGAATGGAAAAATAACCTACACGAACGGAAATAGATTGATCAGCCAACATTGCCGTAACAAATAAAACGGACACAACAAAGAATTTTTTTTTGAGTCTGCGCAGGATTCAAACCCAATGACTTCTGGTTTCTAACATTTCTCTACGGATACTTAAAACTATAAGTGGTTTAATCTAGCAATTTTTTAGTTTTAAACTGTACATGGATGAACTAGAAGTTAAAATGGCGATGAAAGTCATTGTGGAAATGCATCATGGTCAAAGCTATAGCCATGAAACTTACTTTGCTGTATACTATAAGTTAAATACATTATGCGGACATTCCTTCTGTTATTTGCGGACGAAGAGACGGGTGTCGGTTATTATATTATACGTTTAATATTAGCTGTTAAATTCAATTAGTTCATGTCAAGTGACGAGAATCGATAAAGTCCTAGCACGCGGTTCGGACTGTCGTATCGAAACAATTAGCGAAAAAATGGTTAACTTTTGGAGCAAGCTTCGGGGAGTACGGACGATGTTTTGTGCGCAGTGTGTGGTTAAGCGTTGTCATAAAGCGGCAGTAAGCAACTCTGGAGTGATTTAAGCGGTATCAGCCGTAATCATTGGGCCGATTATTTTGATAATTTAAAAATACGATTTATGGATTATGTAGCGTTTTACTTCGTGTACAAAATGTTTGATCATGACTGAGGGAAAACTAAAGTGTTGTGCGTCTGTCAAAGTTTTATTCGGCCACCATCATTTTTTTTATTTCAATTATTAGTCCATATACGCATACCAAGCTTATGTTATCTTGAAGTCTAACAGTAATTTCACGCTTGAGTTTAATTATACGAATAATTGAATACCGAGCAGGCGAGTAAGGCAAACCAACCATCTTTATCTTTATTACAATGAGGATGCTTTTTAATATAAACAGTCGTATTAATCTTTGGCAAGGATTTTGGTTTGCCGTACCTTAATATGGTTGGTGTGATCTAGTACATGGTCGGAAACACGCCTTTTGCATGCTTCTAAAACGGCAGCGCTTTACGCTAGCTATGTGTTCTTTTATCCTCGTTGTGATTGCGTTGTTTAGCTTATATGAGAAGGACCACATTTGAAATCAAGACTTGCACATTTGACAGTAGGTAAAAACTGACATCTTCTTCTTTAAGATATAGCCCATTTTGTAAGGGATTATTCTTGGATACGGTTAGATCAAGCAGTCGCCGCTGGTTTCGGTTTCCTGTGATGCAGACGTGGAATTAGAGCTTTTTGCCCGTAGTACTCTGCATGACATTTTGAAGGTCAGCAGCTAGATGTTTTTTGTCACAGATCCCCCGTGCCCTCTGAAACAGGCATATGTCAACAGTAGCATAGTTAGCTGAGCAAGAGTAGCTAGTGAAGGACGGTGATGCGATACGTCGTTATATATTTTATCGGTTTGCTTCGTATCTGTTTATATGGCTCAAGTAGGATTTCTTAAGAACAGTAAATCTAAAAAGCCAAAAAAATACAACTGCGGGAGCTGAGTTTTATTTAAATAAGGGATTGGGATTTACAAAATAAACGATTAATAATAACTTTAGCAAAATTCAGTGCCTTAATTTGAATATGATTTTTTTATATGCCGCAGCAGCGAGCGGTACAAGTCATCCACACTAAATATCTCAATTTTTGATATTAACGCTGTATTTTACACGATTATTTAATAAATATGGTTATTTATTAATTAAACATATTACTTTTTTTATGTATTTATATTTTTACAAAAATACACAATTACTAATATCTATCAAAATAACATTTTGATATATATTTGTAACAGGCAATTAAACAAACATATTTATGCCTATATTTATTAACTTTGTAATAAAACAAAACTCAATTAATGCCTTGAATTGGTCATAATTTTATCTTTTTATGTATATTCATATGTATAATTCAAAACTTTCTAATTCTTAGAGTAAATGTTGCATTTTAGTAAGTCTTTATTGACACCCTTAAAAAAGTAAAATATTCGCGTCTTTTGTGTTTTAATTGCTTAAATACATTTTTGGTATATTTTTTTGCCTATTCACAGTGTTATAAATCTACTCTAATAAATCTTATCATCAGCTTGTGATAGTCCATTGCTGGACATAGGCCTCCCTAATACATCCCTATCCATAAGGGGGTTATGGACCGTATCTCAGTGTTATATAATAGTACGTAATTAACGTAACGTAATTTGAAATTGCCCCAATGAATTCTGCACAAACGAGGATATATTTTGAATCAAATTGGTGATTATGACGTTAATTCATATGTGTAAGGACCTAAATATGTTAATAACCAATAAAATTTTTACAATTTTTTTCGCTTTTGATTACTCTAAAACTATTTGAAATTCTTACCGACTTCCTAAGTTCAAACAACTAAGTTATGTATAAAATAAAATTATAATGAATTAACTTCATTTACAACGCCAGACGCTAATAACCTAGGTTGCATCAAAACCGTCCGGGCTCATCTGCCTCTGCAACTTTAATTTCTTATGACCTTTGAGTTCTTTATTTGAATTATATGCAATTTTAATCGATATGATATAAATGCAATAATATTTTTACTTAAGGGTTTATGCTATTTGTGAATGGACCTGTGGTTAATATGTGTATGGATAAGTAGTTACCGACGCCCATAGACATCAGCAATACCAATGCGCTGCCTACCGAGAGAGAGGGTGTTACGTTTCGTTTACCCAGTAAATACGCTGGCTACGGTGCCCTTTAAACCAGAATAAATTTGTGTTTACGCATTACTGTTTTTCGGCAGAAATAGGCACCGCAATGGTACCACCTTAGACGGTCTCCTGTAAAAAGACGACCTACCACCTCAAATCTAGTAAGTCGTTTGTTGTATTACTATCCACAAATATTGATAATAACGTATTCCCTTTACGATTTTGGCTTCTTTTTGCTGTATTGTTGACTGAATTCTTAAAAGGAGGAAGTACTCAATTATAGCATATTTTTTTTATACACGTTGCCTCGTGGCTCCACTTCTAGTGGTCCGATTGTATTCACTTTATTTTTAAATGTTAGATATTAGCTTCGCATTGGTCGCATTTTTAATAATTTTGTAATAAGTAGGTTCATAGTTAAATAAGAAAAAAAAATGTACAATGAGCACAATAAGTATTCTAATGTTAGTTTTTATAAATTGCAATTAGACATATTTAAAGCTTATTTAAAAAAAATACAGTTTATGCTCACATAAAGTTGTTGCATAAAAAAACGTGTCATAGACGACATTTTGGCGATACTTAATGTTCTCAGAGATTTAAATGCGGTGGCCAAAATGACATGACAATTTTGTAAAGAGAGCTCAATAGTTAAACGCTGTTTGGAGTATTTTTTTGTTAAATTTCATTTTTACATTTTGGGACTGTCATTTTGTTTAAAATCTTAGAGTATTTTTAAAAAACGCATATTGTTATATCATAGCATTACATGCAAATTAACTACCCGTGTCTATTTTGCAAAAGCAATATAACTCACGTGATGAACGCATGTTTTTTTTTTCAAAAACTGACGTAAATATTTCGTAATTTTTTTGGATCTAGGTAAGTCGTAAAATGAAATTCATTTCAAAAATTAAATTTAAAAGTAGTATAGTACGATATAACTTAAAAAAGTTTTGCAACCTTATAATCAAATAAGACTAAATCCGATATCGAGAAAAACGTGAGTGAAAGTATAAAATCAAAAAGATTAGGTGAAAAAAAAGTTGTTTTCCCGATGGATACTACATTCGCTCTGTGAAGAGCAAATAGCGGCTCGCGTTACTCGGTGCGTCAGAACTCTTGAAAGATTCCACGCAGGATCCTTAAATGCTGTATACAACATCATATCATGTGACGAATCCTGAATATATGAATAAACGAGTTTGGGTGTTCAAAAATGAGTTAAACCAACAAAAATCGTTCGTCCACGTTGTGTGGGAGTGTTGCAAAAAAAATAGTGGCCGCGTTTGTATCCAAAACCGGACATATTGCGACTTATCCTATTGAGGGACAGAGAACGGATAATGAAAATTGGTATTCTAGCATTTGTTTCCCACAGGTCATTTTTGAACTCTGTAAAGGGAACTGCACCCGCCGCATCATCCTCCATCACTTATTACATAGTTTACCTATATAAATTAATTAGAACGGCCCCTGCTTGTGGTTCTGACCCATAAACCATAATTTTAGCATAAATTTGATAAGATTACTAGATACTTTATATTATGGTTTTTTAATTAGGTGGAACATTTTATAATACTAAGACAAGATGTAGAAAATGCGAACAATATTAATTGAACGAAAAGAGCGATTCGAGCAGTCTATAACCTGGGCTCCAAAGAATCGCTGAAATAAATGTTTACAGAAATCAATGTAATGACTGTTTTTCTCAATACATATTTGAAAATATTATGTATGTTCATAAAAATAAAATGATTTTGTAAAACATTGTGACACAATAATACAAATACTAGGAATAAGCATAATTATGTTCTTCCAAAACTAGGCTCCAAGAACAATGAAATCTTTCATGGGACAATGTATACTCTTCTACAATAAAATCCCAAAAACGTTCAGCTTTTATCTGTAAATAAATTTAAAAGTTGTAAAGGAACGTTTGTATGTTAAAGGATATTATTTGTAATGACTACTTGATGAGATAACACACCTGTAATGAACTAGTTCGCTCCAACCTTACATTTACTGCTTTGAAATAGTCAAAGTAGTAAAATGTAAGTTTATTAAAGTTTTGTAAAATTTATTGAAGAAAAGGAAAAAGTAAAGTCCGCTGAGTTTCTTACCTCGGTTCTTCTCAGGTCAGAGGCTTCATTTCCGAACCGGTGGTAGATTATTTGACAATCAATAAGAAAGTGTAATGCTTCCTAATTGAATAAAGATATTTGACTTTGACTTTGGTGGAATGTCTTTCCGGTTGTCAAGACGGACAGTCTTGAAACCGGTTCACAAAGTCAATTAATAAGGTTTTAAAAACAGATGCCTTTTATAAAAACAATGTTTAGTTAAGTATACATATTATACATATACATATTATAATACTTTAATCTCATTAACTAATTTTAGCGCAAACCAGCATAAGACGGCTTTATTTCAGGTCAGCTGGTCAGATAGTTAGTTCATTTCTAGTTAGCAAGAGTGCTAGCCTGGTATATAAATAATATATTAATATTCTGGCCCCTCAGGAACCTTTCGGGACATACGTTATTTTAGAATGCAAGGACAGCACGAACGATCGACAACTGCAGACCTAAGGTCTGTAGCATCGTAGAAGGCGCCGTTTGTTCAAAGTTTGAAGATGAGAAGATGGTTTGGTCACCCAAGCTTAACGCGACACCGCCCTATCAAGTTGACGGTTCTGTTTAGGATATTTTTCCCCACTATTAAATAGGTAGGAACAACAAGCCACCACATTCTAAATCGTATTGTCAAAACAGGGTCAAAAACTCTGTTGGGCCCGCCAGTAAGAAATACAAATGTTGTTATAGTAAAATTGACAAGCTTTTATTATTTATATCTTTTAGAATTTTGATAATCATGAAAACGATACATATAAGAGGTAAATGTAACGTAACATTGGTAGGGCATATATTTAATGAGTTATACTCACACCAACAGAGCCTTTTCTTTATAAAATCTGATCTGTAGTAAATAGTCAGTTTTTCAATGCCTAACCTTGTTAGGTACTGAATTAAAATGTAGATTAAGCCCATTTGAGAGCCGTTTTAATTAGCGTCTGCGTTTTCTATTGTATTGCACAATGTCAACATGATAATGATTTTAATTAATTATTTTAAAATTGGATTTATGATTGTAATTTTTTGATATTTCTATATTCTTACTTTTGCTAATTGAATTGTGGAATTTGATTTTACTTGGATAACATAAAAATGAAACAAAATTATATTTAAAGGAAGAACTGTGAACTCTGCGAATTTTTTTCAACGTTGACAGTAAGTTCAAAAATAAAATAGTAGTTAATATATTTAAATTAAGGTTGCAGTAAATAATTAAAAATATTTAAAGTTCTGAAGTGAGACTGAGGCTCGGCAAACGAGTTAGGACGCCTTGCGGCAAGATGGAGTGACGACATTCGCAAAGTGACCGGTGGGCTGAATGAGGATAGCCAAGATCGGGCGGTGGCGTGCATTAGTGGCTATGTCCAGTAGAAAAAGAAAGTCAGTCCACCAGACTGACTTTCTTTATTTTGAACGGGATTACAAACTACTACATATAAACTCAGAGTAACATTAGCTACTTCTACCTGAGGGAAATATATACAAATATATAGTTCAATTTTTAAATTTCTTGGTCATCGATGGATTTTAAATATTTATTTGGCACATCGGTAAAAAAGTTTTACATGACAAAATGAATTACACTAAATTTTAACTGTATTGTATTGACGAAGTGTACTAGAACTTTGCGGATGCAAATTTTCAGTAACTTAAATCTTCTCATACAGCGAATTTTACATATTTAATAGTTAGACATATTTAAGAATATCATCTTTGAAAAAATACTAGACTTTTGTATTTTAATAGAAACAGTTTGAACATTTTATGATAGTATATTATTAAATAGTTCATATTTAAATTGTTTGTCTATGTTAATTTTATACCTATCACATGCATTAAATAGATATATTTCACTTCTCTTCATAATTTATAAAAATAATATAAACTACCTTTGTTCTGGCATTCAAGTACTTGAAAGGATTTACTGATATAAACGATTATTTAAAATATTTTCATATTTATTATTATTATAATTACATATATTCATTCTGTATAAAGTTATATAGTTTAGTTGACGATTTCAAATGATAAAATTAAATTAGCTAAATGTTGACCATTATCGCCAAATTAAATTATCAGATCCTGAAAATAATTGAAGCTACGTTAAACAATTAAATATTTTGATGTCGATTGGATTGTAAAATCGATGAGCGAAATGGTCATTTTATGATAAATTAAAGATAATTTACCATGAGGTAAATACAAAAGCAACCTGAACTTCCTTCTAACGAAAGGTGATCTTTAATTCAACGAAAAATGTTTAATAAAACAGTAGCTTCCTTCTAACTCTGTTTTCTATGAATATTACCAAAGACAAAAATCTGAAAGCATTTAATCAGTCATTACAAGATAGAGTTTATTAACCTAGTGAAGAAGCTTACTTTAAAATACCAATACAAAGTTCATTCCAAATTGAAAATTCCCAATTTAGATTAACAACGTCGGAAATCAGATCAATTTCCAAATTAACGTCAGTTAGGAATTGCAGATATTTTCTATTAGTGAAGATTTTTAGGGAATGTACGTACCTGTATAATTACGGATGGCTTATTGAGATACGCCTGTGAAATGAGTTGTTGACTTAGTATTAGGAATACGAATTTATAGCAAAAATTAATTTTTCGGGCTGTATATCAACGTAGCAAGGTCACTTATGTAATATCCAATACAAAATAATTAATATTAATTTACCTCCCTTGATATATAATTCTGTGATGATTAATATACGTAACCATTTATTATACAAAATTATATACAATGAGTTGTAATCCAATAATAAAAATCAATAATCTTAAAATTTTACATCTATAATATAAACCGGTCCGAATAACTACAAACATTCATTAAATTACAACAAATAAATGCATAGCACAGCAATAATTCTATGCTATTCATTACACAATTTAGTTATAGTAGCACCCTGTCTATCGGCACCGCAGGTATCACTTACCACCAGGTAAACATCCTAGTTTCATCGCTTTATCATTTTTTTAAATTCTGTCTAGTAAAATGAACACAACTGTGATATATAAAAGCTAAATTTATATGCACTCAAAGGTATAATTGACTGGTTTTATATTTTGTACGAATGTCAAAACAGTATTATATTCACTATAAATATTTTTAACTATTATATAAATTCACTCAAAATATACACTTAATTTACGAAACTATGTTAAATTAAGATACCTCTGTTACCTATTATATGCATTAAATGGGTCACCCAAGTTTGAAATATTTTTCTTTTCATTCGAATCAAGGCTGCAAAATTAGCCAAACCACAAACAGCTTTAAGTTTTCTATAACATCTTCTTAAGCTGACTTTACCGTATAATTTTACTTTGGAAAAAAATATTTTGTGTGATGTTATTGATTATTACAAAACAGTAACATTTTACATTTAATGATTAATATTTATTTCCTATATCTACGTTTCAACGTGCTGAAGCAGCGATACTTACCAAATGGTGTTTAGAATATTTCCGGCCGCCAGGGTTAGCGGGCAGCAGAGGCTTCCCGGTTCCTATTTACACATTAATTTACCGAGCCCCTGTGTAAGACAGAGAAGCCGACCTCCAGCAGCCCTTCCTCAAGTGTCCTTCCCCCCGTGTCCGCCGTAGCTCGTCGTCATCATCGTTGCTTTTGGGCCAGCGCTAAGCTTCATGGATCATATTACTTAACGGATAATTGGGTGATCGGCCCAAATTGCCATAGCCAACTAGGAAACAACAATGAAATTTTGTTGAGTCACCGCAGGACTCAACAAAATTTCACGAAGAACGAACCTTTGACCTCCGGTTTCTAAAGCACACGACCATACCACTAGTTTACGGAGGCAGGTCCACTAGGTTACGGAGGCAGATTTTGTTCACTCTTTTTTAAATTAAAGGTATTAGCTGTCATTGAGTCTATTTTATTAAATGATTTTGTGTAAAGTATTTTAATAAATATTTGTGAAATAAAAAAAAATCGGCATTTGGCGTAACCGTAATAGATAGACAAGAGTATATCATAGGTTAAAATTGCCTAAAATAAAGTCAGGAGGCGTAACCATTTTAGTGCAAAACATTGTTAAAAAATTACTATGAGGCATATTCAACGCTTATTTAAAGCAATATAGTGTGAGTTTATATAAAAGTTAACGCATTTCTTAATTCTTTATTTCATGTGTATAAAACGTGTCATATGTTATGATTAAATTATAACATTAAAATATATTAGAGATTTAAAATGCAGTGTCAGAAATCGTTAATTGCAAATTAGGAAAAGAGTTAAATATAAAGCATGAGCTTCATGTCTACTTAAAATTATCAGTTACGTAAAATGGCTAATAAATATAATATAACGTTATATATGTAACGTTAAAAACAAAACAATTCACTGTATTTCAAAAAACTTAAAGACGCTTCCAACGGTTTCACTGTTTATTCATCTGTCTATTGCCTGTGGCGCAAGGCATTTGAAAAGGGTACGCACTTAATTATTAAACTCCCTACACGTATTTCTGTCTGTAAACAATACTGCCTGTTATCTTTTGTCAATTGTCTACAACGCAAATGGAATACATTTTAAAATGTTTTTAATTCACAAGTCTTACCTAAAACTGTTTTGACACATAAATTCCTTGGGATATATTGTTATTTTTATAATATTAGAAGTAAGAATATTCGTTATGTAGTGCAACGTTACTTGCGTAGTACTTTTTAGTATACTTCTTATTTCTTATGTATTAGGAATGACTGGTAATACGGCGTTATTCTTAATATTAAGCACTTAGTGGATGGAAGCATATAATTTTAAAAAGTGACTATGTATCCTTTAGCCATTTCACGACGATAAGGAATGAGTGCAATTTATTGTGGCAGAAGCTGTGATTAGTTCTGGTTTTCGTGTGAACCCATTTAATTAAGATTTTCAAATGAATGTGTACATGGTACAAGTACAACAAGTTAATGAAATTAATTTAATTAAAGTAGTGTGTTTTATTTATTAATACATAATAAACGTATGTTATTTATTAAATAAAATTTTATTAATCATAATGACTATTAAAACTTCATACATATAATTAAATTATTTGTTGATATTTGATATTCAGTGATATTTAATCGACACATATAACAAAAATGTTTTTTTTTAATGTTTTGTCTGTCTGTCTTTTTTCTGCCTATCTGTCTTTTTGTCTGTCTATTTGTTCTTGCTAATGTCTTGAAAGGCTTTCCTTTCAGGTCTTACACCTGAAGATAGCTAATGTACCAGGAGTAACTTAGGTTTCTTTTTACTTACAAAAATAATCTGAATTATTATTTTCATATTAATTTGATTATGACGTCGCGTGCGGCAGCTAGTATTTTAACAGTGCATATTTTCTAACTCCGTTCTACGCTTATTGCTTCTATAAAAAGATTTCTCTGAATCAGATAACTGATCTATAATAAAGTATATCCGGCGGTTCAGTTACAAGATCGCACGCAAGGGTGGCCTTACGATGATGATTTATGATAAGTGGTGATTTAAAGTATGGTCACACTCTGTCAGTTGTATGATCTATCCCGTGACCACGGCCGCTGAAGAGTGTTTGAAATGTCGGTAATTTAAATATGTAAAATAAAAGCGGTAAAATACGTAAAAAGTAATTTTATTCAAAAATGTATTCGCGAGAACAAAAGAATCAATTTTATTATAAAAAAAGTATTAAAAGGGTTAACAGGAGATCTAATTTCTTTTAAAATAATAGAAATTATGGATTAATGATACTTTTCCATTTTTTGGAAGCCGTTTTCATTCCGAGATATTTATATTAGTGACAATTATCCATACCTACAAAGTTACGGTTTACAGTTAAATTGAGAAATTAATGTATGAAATGCTTAATAAATAAGCGTCGATGTATTAAATACAAGTTCAAAATAATTTAAGTCAACTCTGCAACTTTATTTATCAGGGCTTATAGAACTGCGAATTTTATGACAGAATAAATCGAGCACGTTGTGGACAGCTCTATCGTTACTCGTTTATTTTTATGGCCTTACATTCCGTCAATGGATCGTCTTACAAATGAAGATTTATTTTACTGCTTCACTCTCATAAAACTAACGTTAGAGCTGAATAATTCGTTAAGCTATCTTTATATTAAAATAAAGTAATGGTAATAGAAAGCAATGAAGTAAGTACGTGGTACAATCACAGTTATTTTTAACCTATTAGCAAAAGAATTAATAATGTTTATTCATAGTTTTATAGTATAAATACAAGCGTCGGATGGGCGTGTAAAAAGTCGGTCGATTATGATGATATGTAATTACTATAACTCTTGAAAACATGACATTATTTAATATAGAAATTTAATGAAGGATCTTATATTTCGATTCGATCGACAAGTATTTAAATATAACCTTTATAAACCATAATAACAGTTTCATTTAACCAATATCTCTTACTTCTATAGCAGTACTGATTTTTTTCTTTTTTCTGGTTTCCCTCGATTTCTTTTGGCTGAGAAGGAGTCACTTAGCACTTCCATGGCCTTGTACCCATCACTTGCACTATATTACTGAACACTATTACTACGAAAATATGACAACTTATTGTGTTTACTAAATAGCCTCTAGGCTATTTAGTAAACACAATCAACACAATAGTGGCACATCTTAATTAACAAACCCTGGCGGCTATTCCAGAAACATCGCGATATAGACGTATACCATCTTAGTCTGCCCGTGATCATAGATGCTGGAAAGAGTATACAACGTCTATATATAGACTAAACGCACGCAACAAATAAATATATAGAATTAACGCGATTTGGTTAAACTATAATTGAAAAATAATTATAGGTTTTTCTGGTTGGTTTTAACTGTTTTTGTTCAATAAAAACTTTGAAACCAAAACTTTAAATATATATCTGAACGGCAGTAAAAAAAAATATCCGATTGCCCTAATTATTCTAGAAATAAAGATAATGTTCAATTGTGTATTCAAAACCAGATAAGGTTGACTTTAAAGGCTCTCATCTAAAAAATGTGCGTTAGAAGTTCTATTGAAATGCACTGTTAAAAATTGGCGCATTTCAATAGAAATTTAATATTTTATTTATTAGTTTCATAGAAAAAAAAACGAGTTATAAAAATCTCAACATACTTGACTTTTGCTACCAAGTGTTACTCCGTTAAAATATTTTTCATTATAAATATTTAAATAAATATATGTATGTTTAATATACATATCCCTTATCATTCTATCTCATTATTTTCATAAGCATAATAATATTTTTAAAAGTAATGAGATGAAAGAATAGTACTGGATATATTGGCCATGAGTGAGCGAGACAGATAGCCACTTTTACCAAAGTCAACAATAGTAAGTAAATAAATCAAAATGCCTAATTCATGCAAAAATCCAAAAAAATGTACACATAACCTTTTACAATCTTCATGAGTGGCTATTGTGATAAGAAAGTTTGTGTTATCAACAAGATGGCTGCCCAACGCAATTCGCAATACACTAAAAGATTTGCCAGCCCGTTCACCAGATTAAAATCCCATGGATTTAGATATTAGTGCGTTCTTAAAGAAATAGTTTGTTTAAAGCTTATTGAGAGCGTAGCCGAGCTGCTTGAAAGAAGTTCTTCAGCTGCTGAGAGTATCAACTCTCAAGAATGTGCCTGACTAATAATCAATTCTTTTTTGAGGAATATTTATTTAGGTAAATAATTTAATCATTTGTTGTGATAAACAATATGATTTCTCTATCTGACTATTCAATATTTCATTACTAAACTAGGCTAGGAATTTTTATTATTTTAAATTACTTTTCTTGATTTTAACTGTCTAGTTTAACTCAAGGTCAACATGTTTAGTATTAATCTATCTCAGAATTTTGTCGAAAAATTAAGAATCTACCAAGAACTTATGTGCATTAAAAACGTTGTAACTGTATTAAATGGGTTGGCAAAAATCGGGTAACTCGAGGTCTTTATTTGTTACTCGCTTTTTCAGAATAAAACTGACGTGCCTCTTATTATATATATATATATATATATCTAATCAAATGGTAAATCTTTGATGGCACTTCCTAAGGCTCTCTAGGTCGTTTTTTTAAGAGTGTCTTTCAAAGTCGACAAATTTTAAAATTTTCAAATACGTAGCTAAACAAATTATTTTTAGTCCTAGGAAATTAAAGGCAACTAAGTAAATTTTACTTCGCTGTCATTCAGATATGTTACTCAGGATTAAGTTCCAAAGTTAAAATTAACAAAAAAATACATACTCAACCGGAGAAATTGAAAAATAGTTACAGCTTTACGATATTTCTAAGTTTTTCTTAAGATGGTCAAAATGTTCAGACTTGTTGGAATTTTTTTATTAATTGTCTTAGGTTGGTTATGATCAATCCTGTCACCGCTTTTTGGCTTGACATTGAGTTCTGAGATGCTCTCCTCTTCCCTCTACTCAACTGCTGTAAAGTAAACTACTTATTACTTCTTAGATATTTATTTTAATTATTATATATACCGAGATTCCCTACATAAAGTGTGATATTAATTTTATATTGATCTATTTAGTTGGCTTCCTTGGCCACTCATTAATCCTTTTGTGATATATTTTTAAATCGATGCTGTGATTCTTTCTAAGCAGTTATTTATCGTGGGGGATAGATATTAAGTGTAGTTCCCAGTGTTTTTACAGTGTAGTGGTCTGGGGGAGTATTATCGTGATGTCCATGGGCCTCAGTATTCACTTTCCATCAGGTTAAAGACTATTCATCTCCCTTTGTTTGCGAATAAAAAAAAAAAAATAATAAAATATCGTAAATGCAATTAGGGTTATTGGAGATATCTGTATCAGCATTAAATTATTTTTGAACAGATTTTATAACGTAATCAGTTGGACACGAAATCAATGTAACAGATAAACTCTCAGAGTCGGATTAAGAAGCGTCAAAGTTCTATATGAATAGCCGGTTATATTATTAAAATGGACACCTAATCAAGATTATCTGTTTCTTCCAGCTAATTATGGGCTGGGAAGAAAGAAGAATCATCCCTTAGAAACTTTAAATAAACTCTGAACTAGCATCTTTGTTTTTATGGTTTTACTCTGTTTACTTTCACCACTCTAGCGGACAAAAAATCTGTGAGAAATTAGTAAATTATGACTGTTAATCTAAATTCATATGTAAGTGATGGTATTAGAATGGATTTTTTTAAAAGTACAGCATATTATGAATATATTATAATATTATTGTGCAGGACTCCCTCTCTAAAGGGTTATTTAAATTAAAAGCATATAAATAAGCAATTAGTAAACAAAATATTAATGAATAAACAAGTTTATCCTTTGTACATATAGCAATATTTGAGCTTTGCTATCAATCTATTGATCTATAGAGTTATAGATTAGTAGGTTATATTATTTTATAATTTTTATTAAGGTTAAAGGCACCGTAGCTATTGTTGTAACTGCCTCCGAGCCTAGTGGTAGGGCGTGTGCTAAGAAACCGGAGGTCGTGGGTTCGAATCCGCGGGATCAACAAACATTGTTGTTTGTTGGTTAGGCAATTTAGGCCGATCACCCAAGTCTGAAAAGTAAGATGATCCATGCGTCGGATGGGCGTAAAGTCGTCCCCACCACCGATTGACCAGCGTGGTGGGATACAGTCTAAACCCTAATGGATAGGGTGTATTAGGAGGCCTATGTCCAGCAGTGGACTAACAAAGGTGATGATGTGTGTGGTATGTGATTTAGCTATTATCGTAGTTATTATAAATGTAACTTATTTTTGAGTATGTCTGCAGCGTAGGATCTAAACTTATAGCACTTTTTTTATTTTCTTATGTTTGAGGATCAAATTGATGCTAAGTTTACATATATAACAAAACAAATAACTTGAGTAATGCAAACCCATCAACAATGTTACATCCTTATTATTTTCACGTAAAGAACCCGATCCTTTACAGCAGTTTAACGTCGGCAATAAATAAAGTTTATTGATGGATATATAATAATTGCCATTGACTTAATTTAATTTGGCAATGTATTTCAGGAAATAAAACATTTTAACCGGTCAATCTAGAGAATTCAGTTTCATTTCAATGTGAACACCCATATTAGTTACTAGGTGAAACGATGCCAAGATAAGTTGAACGTTTCGTAAACAAACACTATTATCAATATCTAATTGGTTAAAAATGAATAAAAGGATTTCGTCCACTGCGTGGCTTGCACGTTAAACTTTATTCATAATTACGTGTATCGTCCCATTGTAGAGGTCTAATAGTTGTTCTTTTTATTCTAAATTGCTCTTTTTAGTTTTCGCAAACCAAACGGCTTATGGTATGTATTTACCACTCAGAGGTAAATATATATAAGCCACATAAGTATCATAGAAATCCTCGCTTTACAATATGTTACAAATAGTTCTGATGAAACACACTTTCATGCATATTTGGTTCAAAAGTTGACAAGAATGACAAAATAAAATGTTAGGTAACAGATTTAAAGAAAAAAAGACATTTCTACCCATCACATCACACATCATCAACCTTTATTAGTCCACTGCTGGACATAGGCCTCCCCTAATACACCCCTATCCATTAGGGGGTTTGGACCGTTTCCCACCACGCTGGTCCAATGCGGGTTGGTGGGTAGACCGACTATTTTCATGCCCATCCGACGCATGGATCATCTTACTTTTCAGACAATTGGGTGATCGGCCCAAATTGCCCTAACCAACTAGGAAAGAACAATTAAAATTTGTTGCGTCCCCGCAGGATTCGAACCCACGACCTCCGGTTTCTAAGGCACACGCCCATACCACTAGGCTACGGAGGCATTTCTACCCATAGATTACATTAAATATTTTTGATCAAAGATAGTAACCACGCGACGATGCAAAAACAAAATAACATGTCGACATGTCATATTTAAGAACACTAATTATCTTATCCTTTAAATATAAAAAAGATGTTAATTTTCTAGATGTTATAAGCGATGAAGGCTGATCAACTTATTTCCTGTCTATAGACAATCTACGCGTCGGATGGATACAAAAATATATGATATGATGTATATACAAGCATATGAAGATGGTTTTAAGGTCTTTATCGACGCCAGTTCATGCAATATTATGCAATAAATAGTTTTAGACAAACAGTACGTTTCTATAATAGACAGCAACGTGATTGATCTCTTAGGGATGCAAATATCAGATGGCAATTACTCAGATTTCCCTGCGAAAACAAAAACTGTTTAATATTTACAAAATACTCACAAAAATTGTGTTGCTAGTGTGCCAAAAACACTCTACGTATTTACTAATTGTCCGGGTCTAAGATCGAGTATGGGAATTAGCTGAGAATAATAATTCATCTTAAGCTTGTTAACTTTTACGTGGCAAAAATTTGTTGGGAAAAATTAGCTGCCATCGAAATTGTCCTATTTTTGACTTAAGCCAAACATGCAAGGGTTAGATTTAATAAGCATTTTCATCAAACAATTTTAAAATATCTTCCCTCGTTTTTGTAGCCTTAAGTTCTGTTGTAGTTACGCAAACTTATGGTATATAAGAATTTAAACATTTATTTTAAAAATTGAGCTTCTTTATTCACAATTTTATAGAAGACAGCGTTTTTAGACGTAAATATTTTATAGTGGTACAGCGCGGCATAGTATCTTTTACAACCACCACGTTTTCTAACATGGTAGTTATGAGAGATAAGACCCGTACAATATTTTTAAAATTCTTATCGGTTACTATATTTTAAGCCGTGTGTGCTATAGTAGTTGAGGTTCATACTTGTTAATTGTATGAGCACCTATGTACGTATAAGGTCACTCTAATATTTTTTAATATGCAAACTGTTTTGATAGGAACTCTGTTGATAGATTTGTTATAAAAAAGGCATATGATATTTTAAACAATAATAAGAAATTTAAATATATTATTATTGACTCAAAACACGTGATTTTACACGTTTATTGGATAATAGTGACACAATGCATTTTGCGGTTTCGTTTTAGCTGCCAGAGAAGAGAAATTCACGCAATCGTTCAAATGTGCGGTCATGTTAACATACCAAAATTTTTGGTTAACATTGATACCGAGTGACAGCTATTTACAGCGTATTTTATTTGTTTATGCATACAGATATAACTAACATTAAAAATCACCTCCTATCAAGTAAATTGATTTTTCGATTTAAAAACTAGGTGTTCTATAATTTAATGAAATATGTCATATTTTTCATCACCATCATCATCAGCCGGTGTTAGGCACTACTGGGCATACGCCTCCCCTAATGCCCCTTCTCCGTTAGGGGGTTTCTGGACCGTATGCCACAACACTGGTCCTATTAGTTTTGTCATATTTTTAATCATTCAAAATGTATTGTATGCTTATAGTCATTATTCTCATTATTTTTTACCGCCTCCGTAGTCTAGTGGTATACGCGTGTGCTTTAGAAACCGGACATCGAGTATTCGTATCCTGCGGGGACTCAACAAATTTTCATTGTTGTTTCCTAGTTGATAAATTAAAGTAAGATGATCCATGCGCCGGATGGGCATGTAAAAAGTCGGTCCACCCACCAACCCGCATTGGACCAGCGTGGTTAGATACCGTTCAAAACCCCCTAATGGATAGGGGTGTATTAGGAGGTACGTCCAGCCGTGGATCAAAGGTTGTATATGTATGTATGTGTGTTTTTTTGGCCAGAACACTACTGTATCTAAATGATCTGATACAGTACCTGTTTTTGAAACCAAAAATAAATGAATAACGCGAAAAACAAAATTGCTGATTGTGCTTACTTTTGTGTTTTCTATCTTTCTGTATGCTTTAGAGACCTGGACAATTAAATCCACTGACAGAAAAGGCATGACATTCAAATAGTGTTAGCGGAAAATGCTAAATATATCTTAGACAGAATATCGGACCAAAACAACATTACCTACGGAAATCATCACATCTAAATACCAACGGAAATAATCAAGGTCCCAACGACATGTCTTAGGAGATTATTTAATTTTTTCGTGCATATAGCCATAAAATTAGAGACAATTTGGATGAACAATTTGTTACTGGGTCGTGCCAAGAAAAGAGAGGAAGAGGCCGAAATCCAACGCGTTGGATTTTCCCATGGAGAAGGAAGTTCCTACTTGGTAGTAATGTAAATACTAACACTAAAATTGAAATTAAATTACGAAAACTTTCAAATAATAAATTGTACAATGATTCAAACTCGTATTCATAAATACTTTCAGTATAACTAATAAAAAACGTTAAACAACCCTGTTTAACGGGTGAATAACTATACATTGTATAGCCATTGCGTTACTATTCATTGCTTATACACTTTTCTTTTAATTAATCGGCAACCCCACAAGACAAGAACTTTCTGAAATTACGATGCGACAAAATATTTTTCTAATAAGTAGACGGGTGACGGTTTAAAATTTAACAACGCAACTAAAACGGATTCTACATCAATTTTAATTATTTTACGTGACACAAAATATTATATTCATACTAAAACATATAACGGGTATAATCAAGGATTTGTTATCATTAACTTGAACGAACCTCAGCTATACGTCATATATTGATATTGATTTTTTTTAATTTTGTCTGAATAGATATGGAAAAAACAATAAAGCTATTAAATGAATTGATTGTAACAGTTATGCCTTGGAGTGTATCAGAAAAAGAAAGAATCACCTTCTAATCGGTTTATACAAAAAACTTTACATCCATGCGTATGTTACCAAATGAGCCTATTTTTATATACAGGGTGAACCAAATGTTAATATTTTTTGTGGTTTTAATGTACAAAGTTATGAGACATTGTTTAAAATTACTACTTGATAACAAAAAAATAAATTACAACCCAAGCAAAAGACGGAGGATGATGCATCGGCGCGAGAGAAGCGTATAAATAAGGCTTTTCAAATGAAATATTTGAAAACAGGTTGAATTTAATTGCTTTTTTTTAAGTATGACAGAAACATGACAATATTAAGTTATTGCCGGAACGGTTTTACACAGTTTCAAGTTCTATTAGCTCATCTCTCTTCTCATCATCCTGTAATAGTCCACCGCTGGACATATGCCTCCCCTAATACATCCCTACCCATCAGGGGGTTTTTGGACCGTATCTCATTATACGTCATTCTATTATACGTCAAGTAAAAACTAGAACTTATGTTTCCAAAAACGGCCATTTCGTTCAGGAATATAATTTATGGAATATGTATCCTTTAACAGTTAAATCAGTAACAAAGTAAATTTAATATTTAAAAATAATACTTATTTTATTTATGCTGTTGACGTCAAATATATGTCATAAGTAGTCATGATGTATTTTGTTTTATTTATTACGATTGCGTTCATTTGTTGTTACATATCGGTAGGTATTGTAATAAATGTCAGCTTGTGGAAGAAAAAAATTATATTAGTTCTACTTTGTACATAAAGACAGCATCTGTCCACCACTCTTAAAATATCTTACTCACATTTTTTAAGTAATTACCACAGCAGAAGAATTGCATAAAGGTATTCCAAACAATATATTAGCAGTCGTGATTTTACAAAATGTATTATTTAAATTTTAAATCTCAAAGTGCGAGCTGTTATAACAAGAAAACCTGCACTCATAATGGTTTGTAAACATAATGGTTTAATTACGTATAGGTAATAACAGTACTGTAAAATTACGTACAATTTTAAAAATATCACAAATCACACCGTAAAATGCACGCTTTTAAAATTACTGACGTAATAAATTATAAATACCATCATTATCATAGTCTCGGTTGACGTGTAAAGAGCATAATTTAATTGGTTCAGTGTTGAGTGCAGCCTATTAAAAAATGGAGTATTTTATGGATTTCAAAAGGCAGGTATTGTAGAGATTATCGTGAAGTAAAAGAGATATACATTTAAATGGTAGAAAACTGCGTTTTTATAAATTTGTTCTTAAAATTTTGGAATATCATTAATCTCCAGTTTTAATAAAAAAAAATGTTAGGCAAGATTTTTTATTTATAATAAACGCACCCATTCTACTATTATATGCAAATAGACAATTTAATTATTTTTTTTAATTGAATACGATTTTACGTATAAAATGTGTTAAAGTGGTTTACGTGTAAAGTAAGAAAAAAAATGTAGTATTTTATTTAAAATGTTCAACCCGTTAAAATTCTCAAATTTAAGAAAATTTATTGTCTGAACACAATCAAATGGCCCGTGTTTATTTCGTTGCTTCTGAAAATTTAATGGTCAGCAGTTTATTTTGCAATGCTTCAATAATATTCATTTATATAATTTTTATTTCTAATATTTAATTACATAATCACTAATATTTAAATATTACTAACACATCATTGTCTAATCGCATGCGTGGTATTGGCCCTTGCTTTACAAAACGGATTTGGTGGGGTCGAATCCCGCGGGCAAACAACATTTCGTTATCGTCGTTAACAACATTTCGTTCGGTCGGTTTGCGCGGATCATCCAAATGTCTGATAAGTTAGATAATCTTGCGTCGCATGGGCATGTGAAAAGTCATTCTACCCACCAACCCGTATTGGTCCAGCGTGGTGGGCACGGCCTAAAACCACCTCATGAAGAATGAGTGCTTTAAGGCGCCAATATCCAGCAGTGAACTAACACAGGCTTATAATGATGATGATGATATCACTGTGATAGGCATGAATTCCTCAAACTATGCTTTTACCAGAAATGTAAAGTATTCATTGTTTGCCTCTGAGTAATAATTAATCTTGTTACTGTATCAATAAATCCACATAGTCTTTGTCTGTATTTTTTTTAATAAATAAATGTATTAAAAGAAAACACGAGGAAAACAAAATGTTCATCTCATAGCATTTATTCTGCAACGGAATCCTAAAATCCTATTTTATAACTTATCTTGAGTCGATAAAAACTTACAAACAACACTTTTTAACAGTTTTCCATGCAATCTGTAACGACTTTCAGTACTTCATGATAACCGAAACCTAATTTTTATTTATCATTCTGATGCAAAACAAAACCATTTGAAAAGATAACGATGCGTCTGTTTTACAATTTATTTTTACTGTATTGAACTAACAGCCAATTTGTCTTTAATCCATCAGTAAATAGTGATGACAAGATCATGCTTGATAAAAGCAATTTCATTTTCGCCACAATAATTATAAATTGGTAAAGCCAGTTATAAATTGATCATTAATATTATTTCTTGAAAAAAACCTGCGGAATTATACATACTAATCAAGTTTAACATCTCTTACAACAAACCCATCTTGTCAAAAAGATTAAACATATATAAAATGCATTCGCAAGAAATATATTACTTCACGTGTGCGATTAAAGAAATTATAACAATACTAGCCATTGATTACCAATTGGCCAACAATTAGCCATCTGTTTGACATCTCATCTATTATCAGATAATAAAAAACACGTGTATGTCAGAACAGAAAAAGCTTCTAAAACTCTATTTCATTAAAGTAGTATTAGAGAGTAGAAATTTAAAAAATAATGCACACGGATAAAAAAAAATAAAAATTGTAAGTTAAACTTTTAAATGCATATATTTCTTATTTCATACTATGAAAACCACTTTAAATATGTTTTGTAGAAAGCTGTTCCTTGAGTAAAATAGGACACTTTTCCCTAGGAAAATCAATATAAGAAATAAAAAATAACGCGACAAAGCTAGACGGACTGCTAGATTGCGATAAATCTGTAGAAAACAGTTTTAATTTATGAGGTTGTGTTATAAATTTGTATTGAGATTTTTAATGGAAATTGCAAAAAAGCTATTGCTTTTTTTTAAATTAGACGGTTTAACAAATGAAAGCGTTTATAAGAATTTCAGAATCTTCATCGACATAAGCCTCGCCTAAGTCAACTTAACTAATTTTAACTTATAAGATATACATATGTTATTTAATCACACATCACATCACATCATCAGCCTTTGTTAGTCCACTGCTGGACATAGGCCTCCCCTAATACACCTTATCCATTAGGGGTTTGGACCTATCCCACCACGCTGGTCCAATGCGGTTGGTGGGTGGACCGACTTTTTTACATGCCCATCCGACGCATGGATCATCTTACTTTTCAGACAATTGGGTGATCGGCCCAAATTGCCCTAACCAACTAGGAAACAACAATGAAAATTTGTTGCGTCCCCGCAGGATTCGAACCCACGTACTCCGGTTTCTAAAGCACACGCCCATACCACTAGGCTACGGAGGCAGTTATTTAATGATAAATAGTAATTTCGTTTATATTGCGGAGGTCCGATGCCAGTCAACTGCATGAAATCTGTTATTCATGTAGACCTTGAATGAGTCAAAAGTCAACTATATGATATTATATAAATATTATTAAATCAAAATAGTATACTTTCTATTATATACTTTAACCTGTCTATAAGCAATATAAAGTTATAAATAGGCATTACGTTGTACCTTACTTTACAAAGATTCTGCTTCCTTTAAAATAAAATATAATCTGCAGAATCATACAACGTATAATATATAATGTTTTGACATATAACTATATATACACATTAAAATATTGTACTTCACTTTGACAAAATATCTGCCTCAAATACAAATCGAGTTGTAATTAATAATGTAAGCACAATATGCAATTGTTTAAATTTAAACGAGTTGCTTTCGCGCTGTTATGTTCTAATTATTGTACAAAGAGACTGCACAAGTCAGCATTCCCGTTTTATATAAAAGTGTTGGCTTTAGCTAATACGAGGCAGTCAACCTCCATACTCGATTCAATCAACACGTTTTTAATTGTTATAAAGTTGTGTATTGTTATAAATTTTTGCAGCCTAATAAAAGTGTTTTTTTTAAAAAGGACCCACAGAGCGCCATCCTTACAAATTTGGTGTCAGAAGTGGGATATCCTAGAAATAAATAAATAAGACTGGGATATCTATTAGGTGTTAGGCGCGCGTCGCATTCCGATTGTCGTGCTTCACCTTATATTTGGCTCTGTGGATGTAAGGTCCTTAACTCAGTGCAAGTGGCAAAGGTGATCGACGGTCAGACTCCGCTATCAGCGTGAGCCCGCATCGCAAACCACTCTTGTGCTGCCGTGGTCGACGGTAAGCCTCCACTCTCGAGTGTGAGCCCGCATCACATACCGAAACATTCCTGTGCTGCAGTGGTCGACGGCAAGCCTCCACTCTCAAGTGTGAGCCCGCATCACATATACAACAATACCAACTTCCAAAATTTACATCATTACTGTACATTTTTTGACTCGCCACCAGCTCCAAATCATTTTCTCACGGTCAACGCAACGTGTCCTCGAATACAAGCCGCAATACGACTCCGAGTCACACGAAGTCACGTTGACGCCGCACTACGAGCATCGTTGCGCGTTTCCATTGCGCAACACGACACGATCTTTGGGAAAAGCCGTTCTCCAAAATGTTCGTCAGTGTCTTACTATTGTGAGTTCATATTATATTTTTCAATAAGTCTAACGTTCAGTGAATATAGTGCAAGCAATTATTATTTCAGAACATTCTAATATTAATTATAATACTTATATTTACAAATTGTGATTTAAAAATATTTTTACATGTCTTTGTTTGTCTCTGATGATCTGTACGAAAAATATATAGATTTTAATGCCACAAAAGAAGGAAAATCTGAAACCAGTCGCGATATTGCAAATTCAATCGATTTTAAAGCTGAAAAATTCCTCTATCCGTTTTAACCAAATTTATTAAGTGTATAATGGAGACCGCAGTCTTTGCTCATGTTTTGAGAATTGCGAAAATGCAATTTCATTAGCAGTACAGACCAACAGAATGTGCTATGTAAGTATATAATATCAAACTCGAAGGAAAGGCACAATTGGCATGTTGTTTAAAATGTTTTGATTCTTGGACAGACATCAAACAGTTTTTAAAAATAACTTTCGGGGAGAAAAAACACTCCACCCATTTACTAGTAGATTTACAAAATTGCAAACAAATTACCTTCGAAGATGTGATAAATATTCTATAAGATTGAATCGTGTCTAAACGATTGCAATCTGATATTCACTATAGTTGTGAAAATAAAACTGAACTTTAGGCAGAATAGCGCCATGGAAGATTTAGCTTTGAATACATTTTACTAGGTTTAAATTCAAACTATTCTCATATTGTTCGCTGTGAAATCCTAAATCTTTATCTGAGGTCAAAACATGCAACAGAAGAAGAAAAATTGTATAAATTGTCCGTTTATCGAACAGTTCGACACAAAATTTTGTTCTAATTGCAGAAATCTGGTCACAGTACTTGATTGTTATAAGAATAAAAGTAAACATTTTAAGCTAAATTTCATAACATAAATTTACTCTTTTCAAACAGTAATCATTATAAACCCAATTCTTTTCATTTAATAAATCGTGTGCGTTTGCAAAAGCCTGGTCACTTAATAAGGAATGTCGAACTTAAATTTAAAACGACAACATGGACCAACATAAATAATCCAATTATCGAGTGCACACACCAAATACGTAAATTTAATTAGGATCTTAATGAAAACAAACATTTAAACTAAAAACGGTTTCAATCCGTTCTGCCGGAACCTCGTGATAGTATTATTAAAGACACGAAAACCTAAATTTTATAAAAACCCGTGATCCTACATTTCATATAAAATCACGGAAGACGAAAGATAATAATTTTATTAAAAGAAGTTCTCTGAGTCCATCTGAAGTCCAAGGTCATAGCTGGTCAATTCACTGTTGCACAGACAATACACCTTTGACTCAAATTATTTTAATGAGCAAGCTCTAATACTCAGTATTCTAAAATTGATAAGCCTCGTGTTCATAAATTCTTATCATCAACACAGGTTAATGAAAGTTCAGAGACTTCTCGAATTAAAAATAATTCTAATATTTTATGTTTCAATTTAAAACGCATCTCACCTCGTGATAATAAACGAGTTCTATTATTAAGATTGTAAGAATAAAAATTTATGAAATGAATAATAATTATTACTAAGTTTCTTTGCCTAACGTTTCTTTGAAAACAAATTTTAACGATAAACCCCTATGTTTTTAATTGATACTGGTTCTTCAATATCCTAATTAAACTATCTAGGTTTGTCGAAACAACAGTCTTGGGATCAGAAATTATAATAATAAAAGGCTTAAGGATAATGATTCATATTGGAATCTTTTAGGATCGACACAGATCGATTTTGAATATAGTATTGTCCTCAGAAAAGAATGACCTTTAATTATATATTTCATGCAATTGATGATTCAATAAACCTAAATAAGATGGTATTATTGGAGTGATTTTATTCAACATTTCAAGATAGACGTGTATTCTACCAATTCCTTTGATTTAGAAGGTTATAAAACCTATTTATTTTAGTAAACCATCATATGTTATCACTCCACGGTCTGAAATGTCATTGAGTGTCCAGTTTCTAATTTACAGATTTTTGCAATCAAAGGAAGCATTAGTTTTGAACAATAAAATTTTGTGAAGGCGCAATATTGCTAATTGTATAGTTACCTTAAAAGACAATAAAGAGGTCAATATTTCTGTTTTAAATACTACAGAGACTCCTTATTGAAATGGATAATTTCGTTGAATTATTCCATTCGAGCCCATCTATTAAAACATCTGACACTCAACATGAAATTATAATACATTAGATTGTTTCAAAATAGACCGTTCTCAAAAGTTTTTAGATCAAATTAGAAGTTCACATTTAAATTCAAGAAAAGAAAGCGTTAATGAACCGTTTATCACGATATACAGACATTTTTCATTTAGAAGGTGAACACTTAACGCATACCAATGTGTTAAACATTCTATCAATACTGGGAATGCACCTGTTATTCAGAAAACCATATCCTTCCAGAAATTCCACAAAGATGAAGTGGAAAAGCAAATTAATAAGATGCTTGACCAGAATATTATTAGACCTTCAACTTCACCTGAATGCACCCGTATGGGTAGTGCCAAAGAAGATGGATGCTTGGTAAACAAAATGGCGGATCGGTTATAGACTACGTCAATAAATGATGTCACAGTTTCGAAATTTATCCGCTTCCTCTTATAAATGATATATTAGATCCAATTAGGAATTGAAATATTTCTCACTAGACTTGCATCTGGTTTTCATCAATTATGTCTAGATCCTAACGACGCTGAGAAAACAGGATTCAGTGTTACTACTAATGGCATATCTGGCACTTTGAATTCCAAGAGTTATTCGGTTTAAAATGCCCGCCACTTTAGAGGCTGATGAACGTATCCTTACTGGTTTACAAGGTTTACATTGCTATATTTACTTAGACGATTGTATTGTATATTCCATGACATTGAATCTCATATTAAAAGCTTGAACTTGTATTTTCAAAATTTAGAGAAGCTAATCTAAAGTTAGTCGAAATGTGAATTTTTAAGACGTGAAGTCGTTTATCTTGGGCAATAATTACGGATAAAGGTGTTTTACCAAACCCAGATAAGATTAAAGCTATCTCCGAATTTCCAAGACCTAAAACCAAAGACATAAAATCTTTTTGGGTCTAGCTGGTTATTACCGAAGATTTATAGAAATTTCTCCCATTTGACCAAACCACTAACTTTGTTATTAAAGAAAGACGAATTTTCAATTGGACCCATGAACAAGAACAAGGGTTTAATGTTCTAAAACATAAGTTAATTTCTGCTCCACTACTTCAGTATCCAGATTTTACTAAACTTTATAGTTACCAAGATGCTTCTAACTAGGCAGTGGCGCAGTCTTATCACAGGAGAAATAGGAAAGATAAACCAATTTATGGTCGCGTCATTTAAATTAAACAAGAAGGCAATTACTCTACTACTGAGAAAGAACTTTGCCATTCTTTTGGTTAAATACGTTTAGACCTTATCTTTATGGAAAATTTAAAATAGTCCAGACCATCGTCCATTAACATGGTTATTTAATGCTAAAGACCCTGGCGGTCGTTTACTTAGATGCGACTAAAAACCAGAAGAAAGACTAAAATTATATATAAACCTGTCGTATCAACCTAATGCAGATGGTTATCTCGAACCGGAAATGCCATTTCTCATTGTAATGTTAATGATTCCCGTATGAACAATATTTTAAACAAAATTTACAAAACTTTATTAAATGATACGCAAATTGAGGAACAAAATCAAAGTTTGCATTGCAAAACAAAATTAATTGCTTGTCCGTTGTCTCTAGACTTTGATTACTCTATGCCAATTGCGAACAGCCTTAACAATGGCTGATAATCCAGTTGCGATCTTCCGAACGCGATGAAACCACAATCAGTTAAATCAAAGGATAAAACACTCATTTCTTATACACTAAGGTTCATCATTAGACGAAACAAGTTATAAAACGATATACAATCTTTACTTAAGTTAAGAAATATAATTATGTCAAATGATTATCATAAGGAGTCCCATTTGATTTTTCAGAACCTTTTAATAAATTAACTCTATGTTAAGATTTAAATATTATATCTTAATTTTCATGAACTAATATTAAAATTTATATATAAAAATCAAATTTTATTCCTACTCAATTGAAGTTCCAAATATTCTTAAGGAAAACCACGGACCATATAGCTTTCCCCGGTATTAAAACGCATGTACAATAGAATTAAAACAATGTATTATTGGAAAGTAGCGTTCAGATATAGAACTTTTGTTAAGGATTGCAAGTTTGTCAAATAAATGCCATTACGAACATGTAATAAAGCACCCTATGGTTATTACTCATCTAATCCAAGCCATTTGAACGTTTAGCTTTAGATATTGTGGTACTTTGCCGAAGCGGGTTTACAAAATTTAAATACATTTTTAACTTTGCAAGATGATCTTACTAAATTTTCGGTGCCATCCGATGATCACTTGTACCCAGATGAAGTAGCACGTAATTAATTCTACTTTTCATTATTTGGATTCCTAAGATGATACTGACCGATCAAGGTACTTGTTTTCATCCAGTTATTCAAAGAACTAACAACAATTTTAAAATTAAAATTTATTTTCAACTCCATATCATCCTCAAACGAATGGTGCCTAGAACGCAGCCTGTACACTCAGAATTTTAAAACTTTGTAACGAAAATCATGACGATTGATTTGTTATTTAGCAACTGCAATTTTATCATATAATACAACACCACATTGCACTAAGATTTCACCATTTGAGTTATTATATGGTCATAAGCCAATCATTCTGTAGTATTTACGAATCAAATGACAGTACGACTTATCATGAGTATATTCGTGCTTTACAGTACAGAATGAAGTATTCTCTGATAAAGCATTACAAAATATAAATAAAAAGTAAAGAGTCTTCGAAAAGATATTATGATAATTCCTAAAGAAAAACATATAAAACAGGAGAATTTGTGTATTTGAAACAACATCATAGGTTACAGCTTTACCCCATATGGAAAGGACCATTCAAGATATTAAAAACACATGGCAAAATAATGTTACTTTTGCATTAATAGGAAACATGTGAAATATCATATTAATGAAATTAAACCCTTAAATTACAATTGTTTCAGGTTATTCTCATCCAAGTTTTCAGAACCAATTCAACCTTATTTTTAATAGTCGGGAATATACTTCGACCAGACTGAATTGCATATTTTTATAGATTTCTACAAAAGATACCTATGTTAATGTTGTCCCAATAAAGCCTTATTTAGATAAAATACAAAAATCAATTAAAGTATTTCTAACTTTGTGAAAGTTAAAATTCAGCTGTTCTAGAAGTAGATTTCATGGATGCTTTAAGTCCTCAGAAATATTAATTAATGCTAATAATCCAAATATGATTCATTGTCTCATCTTACTTCAGAAAACTACCAAACTGATTTAAAAAGTCACTAGAATTTGGTGGTGAAATTTAAAATTCTTTTTGGCACATTAGATGCCGATGATGCAAGAAAGTATGATGAAGCAATTTCACCAGAACAAAATGAAAATCGTTTATTTTCTTTTAATGAAAGACAATACATATTGTCCAATCAATATAAATAATTTTAATGTTTCTATAAATAAGTTAAATGAAATGAACTTAGATTAAATAAGCACATTGAAAAACTTAACTACATTATTTCAAGAAAATTATAAAACTAATATTAAGTTAGTTAATGAAAAAATAAATTCTGTATTGAATATTATAGAAAATTCATTTGTTATCTTTATCAATATTTTAGATACAATTTTGAATTTATTTTATTTGCAAAGCAAATATTTTGCACCCATATGTTTTAACTCCCATAAAATTATATAATGAACTGTATAACAGTAAAATTATAAAGAAATGTAGAGTTTTGTTTCATTATCTTAAAAAATATTCATAATATTATTGACCTATCTAAACTTGTTTCTTTTTTTAATAATAAATTAGTATTTGTTATTAAAATACCATTAATTAATCCTATTAAGTTTAACATGTTAAAATTTACCCTTACCTACACCTCATGAAATAAATAATATTTTAACATATGTACTTGTTCATACTTCTAAGTTTATATATGCTATCAGACGATAGGATTGAGTTATTCCTTGTTAGATAATATAAATGATTGTAAGAATGTTAATAATGAATATGTTATATGTCCATTACCCTCTATTTTATCCACAATTAATAATCCTCTTGTGAAACAAAACTTTTAACGGAAATAACTTTAACACTTCTGAAATGTGTGAACCTAAAACAATTTATGGTGACATTAATGTAGGCAAAAACTTAACGATGGAAGAATATTATGTACAATCCAAGCCTGAAATTAACTTTAAAATGTAACAATGTAATAAAAGATTATACCTTAAGGTTTGGATATTTATCATTGAGAAATAATTGTATTGTTATTTTCAAACTTTGCAATTTTCACCATCTCAAAAATATAACACTATACCAAGCCAACTTAAAATTAACTTTAATATTAGAAGATGACTGTTGCAAATATAATATAATAAAAAAACATTATATACATTTACTCCTATTGCATTAACAAATATTGATTTAGAATCTTTAAATTTAGCTTCACATAAGTTAAATAAGTTGAAGACCAAATTAATGAGGCCAAAATCAATCTCATATTGTCAAGTATGGACATTACTATTCTACACTGACTTATATAATTGTTTAGGTTATTATTGTTTACATTTTATATAAATTATATAAAAAGATGTTTTCCAAAATACTGTCATAATTCTCCTTTGTTGCATTCAAATATTCAATCAGTGTTATAATAATGAAACCTGAAATAAATAATTCTACGTTAAAAACATCAATGAATTTACTGACACTTCTGATGACTTTGAATATGACAAGAAATCAACAAAAGTTTGTCGAAATAGAAATTAATAAAAATAAAAATAAAGTAATTTTTAGACATGAGAGAATCGAAATTTGACAAATTATTAAATATAAAATAACCAAATCGATTTATTAATTTCATTACCATAATTATTCTATTTTTATTGTTTTAATTTTTTGTATTACAAGATTGACTCTGATTATTTTATAGAAATTACTTTTGTAAACGAGTTTTATCATTATATAATCGATAATTATAAATCTATTTTTAAAATATTTTCTTTTTGTATTACTTAGATTAACTTGATTATTTTCAAGAATTATTTTGTAAAACAAGTTTTACCTTTATAAAATCATAAATTGTTATAATGTTAATTTTGACAATCCCAACTTTTGAATTTTAATTTTTTTTTAAAATATTGTTATATAGCCTTCGATTTTAAAAGATAATTCGTCTTAAAGGGGGAGATGTTATGTTCTAATTATTGTACAAAAGACTGATAGTCAGCATTCCTGTTTTATATAAAAGTGTTGGCTTTAGCTAATAATAGCAGTCAACCTCCATACTCGATTCAATCAACGTTTTTAATTGTTATAAAGTTGTGTATTGTTATAAATTTTTGCAGCCTAATAAAAGTGTTTTTTTTTAAAAGGACCCACAGAGCGCCATCCTTACAGCGCGTTCATTTTTATAGAATTTGCGGCCCGTGGGGCTTTCCTCAAAATTGATCACATAAAGCTTTATTTCTTTTGTAGCCATTTTAATTTTTTTTAATCAAATTCAAAATCTACTGTTTATTTCACATATAGCTTTTTACATTGTCTTTGCGAAACCGCAAAAGCACATTACGTTTTAAATACCCAATCACGATAATTCATTCATATTGGCTTTTCCACTAAAGAAAGAAAACTAAACTTATTAAAGCGCCAAAACGCGGCCTCCACTCCAGAACCTCATGGGGCCTATCGGCCATCGGTTCCTCTTCCTATTTGACTGGCCCACTGCCAGTTCACCGAGCTAATCCAATGTACTATGTCGATGACTTTAGTTCTTCGACGGATAGATTCGTTAAGTATTTTTTATTTGTTTATTTAAACTTATGTGATATGTATGCACAAATGTGATATGTAAAAAGCCAGGCTTAGTGCTAAAAGCATTTTCTGCCAGTCAATCTTAAGATGGTGCTGAGAACACATAAGATATTGTGAGTAGAAGGAGGTTGATTTATTATTTACACAAATAAATATATAACAATACATAAATATATACATCTATTGACAAATTAATTTGATTTTAACAATGCTTTTACTTTTCATTAGCTACATTCACCTTGAGTAACAGAGATTTTAAACTTTTTACCTTGGAAACAATAATTTCAAATATCTAAAAATAACAAAGGCAAAACGGCGGATGGACTGCCAGTAATTTATAAGAATGAGGCAAGATAAAAATCTATTTATTATATGGTAACTTATCAATACGGAGCAACCAGCAATTATCGAAACGGAGCAACTGTTATGAAAGTCATTGAAACAATTAGTGTTCGTTGCAGTTGCATTTTATTAGAATTAAACCAAAGTTTAGTGCTATAATAATATAATAAACATAAAAAACATTACATACATAACACAGATAGATCAATTGAATGTTTGGATCGTTATTTGATATAAAATTTAAAATGATAAATTGTCAACGAAATGTAAATTGTTGTAATAATAATATTTAAAATAATCTTTAAGTTTCAGAAATATCATGTCAGTATTCAGACTAAAATGTGGCAAAGGGTTGGCATTATATCAAGCATAATTTATGAAGGTAATTTTGGGATAACTTTGTAATGCATCTACGTATGGCATCACAGTGTAACATTATTTATTACTTTATTTCAATTAAATAATCTAAGTTTAAACTGAAATTTTAAGGTCGTTTCTTATACCTTGCTAATGAGAAATACCTAAGATACTACGAGTCCGCTATCACCACAAGACCTTAGACAGTTCGTATCGTGTTGTATATATTATTATAAGAAGATAAAATAAATAATAAATAAAACCTTCTTATTAAAGTTTATATGTGCATGGCACATGAATTAAAATTCTATATTAGATTATACTTATGTGAAGAAACTCGGGTATTCCCATCTCGGTATCCCGGTCATCAAAAGTTTTAAAAACTTAAAACTTATGTGAGATATTGTACTGGAAATATACTGTACAAATCGGCTGAAATCACGTGAATCGGAATTATTAGCGACTCGTTTGGTACTTATTGGAAGTCCTTCGTCAGGACAAGTGGAATAACTTTACGGTCGCTCCCCGTCTCGCTCCCCTTTGTTTTCCTTCGCAACACAAAACACAATTAATATTTAATGGTTTAATTCTCAAACTGTCAACACAGAATACTTTCTCAACTATTATTTCATAAATCCATTCTCGAGTTGACGTCTGAATTTTTACATTTCCGCAACATAAGACAGACAGACAGGCCTGAATTCTAATCATCCACAAATATTTCTTATCTAAAATCAGAATAATACACCTCAAACAACCAATGTTTTACCCCGACAGCATTATGAGACCAATGCACTCGTCACTAATATCAGTCCTCCGGCTGCGTATGGTATGGCTAACGTATGTTATTTCTACTTCGTTGTTTTCACCTTTGGTTAAAAAAAATAACGAATAAATTATTAAACTGATTGTAAGCAAAAAAAATTGCAGCGAAAAATTTTTACACAATTGAAAGTAATAAATAATTAAAACATTAATTAAATTACTAATATGATGTCAGGTAAATTAATTTAGAAAGAAAGTGTTTATAAAAATAAAGGCAATGCCTAATGGTAGATTTTGTATTTAAATTATTTCCATTAACATGTAATACGTATGTTTTAAATTAAAATACTTAATCAAATAAGCAAATACAAGCCAAACCAATCTCAGCTTCTACCACAGCAAATTGAAGTCATTTCTTACGGTCTTTAAACATGTGACAGCTATATGGTTCTTATTTTTAAGCAATAAATAACTCTATTTAGTCTTGGTTGTTCCTTGGAAACAAAGTTATTCATTGAAAATATATATAAGATTTTACATCTTACTGTACTTTTTGGTTTAAACATAGTTCGTACAAAAATTATTTGAATAAATATGAAATTAAAACAATAAGTACAATAAAGGAAATGTCTTATTTGTATAAATGGATTTTATACTTTTTTTTAATTTTTAACAACATATCGTTTTAGAATTCTGTTAATAAACTATGCAATTTCCTTTATAATTGTAATTATTTTTTTTTACATATATATTACTACAGGTGGACGAAGTCACGGGCAACAGCTAGCTGACATATAATTTAGTTAGCACAATCCAATATAAATAAATCTTCTGAAGCAATTTATGCAAGAAACGGAGTTTTCTCATAGAAGGTTACATAACATGGATTTATTACGTGATTCGAATGTCTTATAAGGCAATAGTGGATAACGGACATGATTGAATGGACATGAATACTAAACATTAAACACGATGCACAAGAGACAGTATTTTGTTTTTATTACATTAGTGCGCTAGACATTAAATTATTTGTCAGCAAAACTGGGGAGGTCTTGTAACTTACAATTATCAATTTAAATATAGCGATGGATAAAATTACATATTAGGTCGATTGGTACACAAAATTTATTTCAGTAATCTCATAATCATAAAGCAATGTATGTGATTAGAGTACCGCTCCCAAAGCAAAGGAGCTATCTTACAGTGGGTACAAGATAGATCCGCAGTATAAGTGCTCAAATCAACAGCTCGATGCGTCAATTATGAGCAACTACCGTTTGGGGAATGCCAAAAGATTTATTAACTTTCTGCTCGTCTTTTCGCCTAACCCGATTAAATATTAGGACTGAGCAATCTACGATGCAAGTCATATATTTGTTGACATTTCTACATTGCCAAAGGCAACGAAATTTGCAATCCAAACATTGATCGCAACTTATTATATAACATTTAACGGATATGAAGCTGTCTGTGATTTTTGAGACTGTTATTTAACCATTATATATTTAGTGTATTCAAACTGATTAGAGACGTAACATCCTGCCTCATGTTAGAAGCGCTTTGTTGACACCGCTTTTATTGCCAATGTCTATGGGACCATTTTCTACCAGGTGAGCCGACTGCTTGTCTGCCTTTGTATGCAATTAAAATTGAAAAGGTTACTATACGATTAAAACTAGTGTTTTTAGTGCATCTTTATTTACCAATTCAATTATTGTTTATTCTACCGTAAGTTATTTTAATACATTTTTTTTATCATGAATTATTTTGAAATTGTTTTAAAATTTGAACTGCTGTAATGCTACGCTTTGAGCAGGCGTAACTAACAAAGGCAGGTAAAAATGTCTGGATAGAATCGTGGGTAAGCAGCTAGACTAAGGTATGAAACATTTGGTTGTGACGTTTGTTGTGCATGTGCTCTTCTTATGATACATAAATACGTATATATACATATACATATGTTTATACCTAAATAATATACGCTACCCTCAAAGGAACAATTAACAAAGCTTGACTGACCAACTTTTAACATTATAATTAACAGTTATCAAAAAATATTGAAGTAAGCTTCTATGCAGACCAAATACATATGATTTTTTTTTCTGAAAACTTTATAATTTTTACACTCATATTCGGGAAAGATATGTCAACCTGTTATTGTATACATGTACAGGGTGTAAAAATTAAGCTGAAATTAAATACCGTAAGGTACAAATAAACACTGAACGAAAAACTATAACACAGGAATAATTACAATAAAAAAAAACTTAACATCTAAAACTAATAAACTTTTAAATTACACTAGACATAGTTGTACATGTACAGAACATATATATATTTTTAATTAATAAGTAAACAACTAACGCTAACCTTTGTTATAAATTACGACTATTCATAGTAATGCATAAATCAATTTGACGATATACAAATGACTATGGAAAAATATAAATCTAAGCTTCGATACAGAATCGGCCTCCACGGCCTAGCCCTTTTTATGAAACGAAAGTCATGGGTGCAAATCCTGAGCGAAACACCATTGCGTTATCATTGCTTTTTTATTGGTTTTACACATAACACTCAAGAGACAATATGGGCCAATCGCCTACTTTATTATTTTAAATTATTATATAAGTTGTGATTATGCAAAATATTTTTAGTGCTTAAATACAAAAGATTTCTGAATTTGTAAAGTATGCAGAAAATATCTTTTACTAAAAATGGTAGTTTTGAAAATAAATATTTGTGAATTTTGCTGAAGTCCCTTTAACTTTTTTATTTTGCTACAACGCAGCAACATTTGAACCAATCAATTTAAATGCAATTTCCCATTTAGTAGTTAGAACATTTAATAGCGTAAAGTTTGCAATTTAAATTCGTTTATTAGTCCTCCAGCCCTTATTAAGAGATTGTTGGATTTTGTCCAACCACAGACCAGAGTAATAATGTCTTTAATAGATGTTTGTTATTATTGGCCAACAACTTAGATATACTTTTATTTTTTACCATTAAAAGTAGATTTAATATGTATGGTATACGCATAAGTAAAGGAATAATCTATAGACAAGAAGATAAGTGAAAAATAATAAATAAAAATCTAAAACCTAAATATTTACGGAAATAACTGTAACTGTAACGGCTAACTTCATTTTTATTCAAAATCAAATTACAAAAAAAAATTGTTTGGCCAATCTCCAGTGAACTTTGAAAATATAAAATGTTATGGGAAAAGTCAGAGCTTTAAATTTCCCTAAGTGTGTCAAGTCGTAGTTATCTTAGTATCATCTGATCCTGTGAAATACAAGAAAAGTTTTAACAAAAAATTATGACCGATTTCTGACAGCGTATAACTACGTTTTACGCAATATAAGCAGGTAACAACGTGCTCTCTGTACGAAATTTTTGCCATTCTTTGCGATTTCTGACATTGCATTTTTAATCTCTTATAACTTTTATGGTATTCATCATTTCATCAAAATGACGTCTATTACACGTTTCATGTATACAGAATTATTTCTTATATGTGCAATATTTTTATGTCAACTTCAACAGCATTATGTTAAATAAGCTTTGAATGTGCCTGATGACAATTTTAAAAACTGTTTACATTAGATGTTTATTGCCAGTTATTCTTCAAACTGAGATATATGCCATCACAGATTTTATTTCAGATCATTTTAAGTAGTACAATTATGTAAAACATACTATAAGTCTCTCTATTTTGGTTTTGGCAGCGTTTGAAATTTAATCACACGAGGTTGTGATTTTTGGTGCCGTATTTTTTAAATTTCTGAAATATCTCTTAAACTACTTATCACCAAATGTGTTAAAAAAATTAGATGAACATCCAACATTAAAATCATTATCATCATCATCATCAGCCTGTGTTAGTCCACTGCTGGACATAGACTTCCGCTAATGCACGCACCCGCTTCCGATCTTCGGCTATTCTCATCTCAACATTAAAATAAATAACAAAATAAGAACATTAGGAGCGCAGCAACGAGGTAAAATTTTTAAAAATATACGCTCTGAATTCAGTACCTTCTACTTTGGGATGACGCTCAAATATAAAAAAAATCTAGGCCAATATAAATTTACGTAGAGTGCTTTCGAATAAATAAAAGTTTTAATTGGCTTTGAATTGTATAATTATAATATTAAAAACGTGAAATTCTGTACATAAAGTCAGCCTTTTGTTTACTATTCAGCTTTATATTATCATTACATTTCTATGATACGGACAAGGATGTTTTGACAACCTATTCAAAGAGAAATTTAAATATGAACGCAAATTTCGTTATTTGTGTGCTTGGCATGGATCAGGAAATTTTGATTTTAAAGGGATTTTGATGCTGAGTTAATTGTTGACCTGGATAGATTAAGATATAGGGTACATTAATCATATAATGTGGCAAAAAAGTCGCGTAATTATCGACTATTGATAATTATTTGCCAGAAGTATTATTTTATTATTACCAAATTAATTGATAGAAACATTTTTTTAAATATTGAAATATTGTAAAAACTTTTCTGTGACATCCTCATAAATGTAGTTTTTAAAGCAATTTGCGGATTGGATGGCGCATATTTGCAACTTTTTTTATTTATTGTGCAGCAACTTTAAAAAAAAATGTTTTTAATCCAAAAAATCATGGCTAAAGCTTGCTTTTACGAAATTGCTTAAGTGCATAAATTTTACACCCTTTATCATAAAACTCGTATGCGTTGCATAACAAAATCTGAGGTCGGCTTAATACGCGATTTAATGTATAGTCATAAATATTTCGTGTGAATATGTAACAAACTCATTAAACGAAGTACGTTTAAAAGTAGATGTTTTCTGTTACTCCATTCGCGTGGTCGCATGCATGTATGTAATAGCCAGAAAAAACAGAAAGACAAAAAAAAATTATATATATCGGATATATGCTACAATGTTTTGAAGTTTCAAACAGACAATTCCAATTTTATAAAATTGTACAGATTATTTAGATACTATTCAATAGAACATTTCTTTTCAATGGATGAAGCAAAATTCTATACTGAATTATGCGATATTGATGCAGAAATATCTAGTTTTTGTATCTGTATTATATAAATCGGTGATTCGGCTTTTAAATAACGTATTTTTTTCCCTTAGAATCAAATGGAGTAAAATATATGTATGTCACTCTACCCTACCGCAGGGCGTCACACACTTCGTTTTCTGCGGAGACCACCGCGCTCGAACTTATGTGACCGGCCCACTGCCACTTCAGCTCACTAATCCGGTAGGCTATGTCGTTGAATCTAGTTCTTTGGTAAATCACATCATTTCTGATGCGGTCCTTAAGAGATACTCCAAGCATAGCCCTATCCATAGCTCGCTGAGTGACTATAAATTTGTGAACTAGTCAAACCATAAGTGTCCAAGTCTTGTTGTTAGTAATTAAATATAAACACCAAAAAATATAACTCATTCCTCTTTATTATAAAATGACAGCCATGAGACGTCGGGACCGCGCTTTCCGAAAATTGAAGCAAAACCGCACGGAAGATAATTGGAAGCTTTACAAATTGGCTGAAATCGGTGTAATCAGATGGTACGAAATGCTAAACGCCGTCATTCTTGATAATTTATCTAACTCTTCACCTTCCGATATCTGGAAGTTCCTTGGAACTTTGGGTTTCAGTAAGTCGCTTTATCAAACCTTCCATCTTCCATATCTCTTAATGATTTAAATCATCATTTTGTCACATATTCTTCGGTAGATCCTAGTACTATTTCTAGCGCTATTTCCTCTTAAATGGTTTGACGACTTTAAATTTTAAATCCTTCTACTTCAGACCAGTGTCTATTTAAGAAACCAAAAAATAAATTCATTCAATCAAGTCCAATGCAGTAGGTTGTGATTGCATAGGACGCCGAATGATGCTTCCCATTCTAGATTATTTACTTCCTGCTATCACCCACATTATCAACTTCTCCATTACCACCGGATCTTTTCCAATATTGTGGCGTAATGCCTATGTTCGTCCTCGCCCAAAATGCCCAAATCCTAGTATGCCTGCCCATTACCGGCCTATTTCAATCCTTCACTTTCTGTCTAAGGTGCTTGGTCCTGTGTTCTGAAGCAGTTCTTCCACTTTGTGTTGAGTAACAACTTAATAAGCCTAAGAGATTTGAGGCAGCCACAGCTACTACTACTGCTCTTCTTAAAGTGACTGGCGACATTAGAGCTGCCATGGAAAATACTAAAGTCACAGTCTTGGTATTAATAGATTTTCAAACGCATTTAATGCCGTTAGTCACAATATCCTGTTAAGCTATGCTCTCCCATCTAAAGGTTTCGGATGAAGCACTGGTTTGGTTTTCATCTTATCTTCGAGGCCGTCACGACTGTTAATGACAATGAAAAGTTTTTCAAACTGGCTTAATCTCACTGCAGGCGTGCCTCAAGGCGTATTCTTTCTCCAATTTTATTTTCTATTTTCATTAATTTTATAACTACTGAACTTCGATGTTCGTATAATCTTTACGCCGATGATCTGCAACTGTACTATCAGGACACAGTAGATGGGATCTCAGACGCAATTCGAAATTAAACGAAGACCTAGATGCTATTAGAGTGCGGTCTCTGAAATTCGGCAACTGTCAATCAACGAAGTGCCAGGCTATGATTGTGGGAAGCAATCTTATTTTAAGTAAATTGGAACCAAAAACTCCCACCAATCAAATTTGACTGCCAGATAATTCCTTTTAGTGACAGTGTAAAGGACCTCGGACTGATGATTGACTCCACACTCAGTTGGAAACAACAAGTAGCATGTGTTTCTTATAGAGTTACAAGCGTTCTGAGATCTCTCTATCGTCTAAAAAACATGCTTCCTATAAAAGCAAAAATAACGCTCGTGCAGTCCTTAATTTTCTCTTTGATCGATTATGGTGACGTGTGCTACTTTGACCTGAATGCAAATCAACTTAATAAACTCGACCGGCTTCTAAATAACTGCATTCGATTCGTATTCAATATTCGTAAATATGACCACGTGTCGTCGTACCGATTCTAACTCCGGTGGCTACCGATTCGTCATCGTCGATCGTTAGGGCAGTTACCACACTATTTTCTTTACTGTATCGTCCTCTTCTCCGACTTATTTGTCGTCTTATTTCCAATACACTCAGTGTCGCTAGTCTTAGAGATCTTCGTTCTAAACAACCGCCTTCTTCTGTCCCGTTCATCGTACAGATTTCATTCACAAATCTTTCCAAATTCAATCCATACTTCTCTGGAATGCGCTACCCTTTGGAAATCAGGATGGCTAAAACGTCTTTCAGTTTAAAAGAAAAGTGCGTAAACATTTACTGGAAGAAGAATCGGGAAGCAACTGACTTGTAATTATCATTTATAATCATATTTGTGTATATGTATATATTGATATATATTATATTATATATGTATGCATAAGTAAGCTTATATTTATATATACATATTTATGTTTATGTATGCCTATAGTGTATTTATCGTTATTTATTAAATAATATATTTGCTACCTTGTACTAAAATTTTATCTCAATTTACACTATTTTTGATTCTTTGTTATTCTCATATTGTACCTTAAGAGCATCCACCTAAATTTTTCATAACCTCCCTAAGGTTGGCTGTTAGATAATGCCTAAGGCATTAAGCCCGCTAATTTGTATGTAAGTGTGCAAAAGAATAAATAAATAAAATAAAGCATAGAATACAACCGATTATAATATAATAAGTTATGAGTTACATAAATATTTAAAATTATTTAGCAAAACATGATATCAATAGTCCAATAAAGACGATACTCGGCCATATGTTTCTATGCTTTGACATGGCACATTTTAATAGGTCATCATTTTATTTCATGGGGATCTCAGAGTTTCCATACTGAATGCTGAACATCAATAGGAGTAAATATTAACTATTTATCTAAAGACAACATCAAAGAAATGATAAAAAATATGTGATTTCAGTATTTTTTAATATACATATATACTTCTATATGCATACGAGATGATCAGCTATAAATACCAAACTGAAAGCTATCGAAGTCCATATATTTAAATTATTTTGCATTTAATCTTACAAAAATATATATAAAATAAATAACAAGTACTGATAATATGTAAATAAATAATGTATACATACATGGTAAATAATAAAGTCTATTATAGTTGATGTACAAAAGTACAACTAACTGCTATACTTATTTTTACATCCACTTTCATTATATATCTAGAAATACAAAAGTAACTCTTTCTGTCTATCTGTCTGTCCATTTATAGTTTGCCATAGCAGTAAAGGGACAGACAGACGATAGAACTCATCCATATAGGACATATGTTTGGTAAAGTGCGAAAAAAAGCTGAAAAGAGCATGACTTGGGGAAAAAATTTTATGGAAATTCGTCATAGTTGAAGATGAAACTTTGGCAATTATAGACACAAGCAATAAATAGAGTAAAGAGGTTTAGAAACCGAGGTCGTGACGAACCGTTAGGGACTCAACTAATTTTCATTGTTGTTTCCTAGTTGGATAGGGCAATTTGGGGCTAAAACCAAACTGTCTGAAAAGTAAGAGTATCCATGCATCGGATTTGCATGTAAAAAGTTGATCCACCAACGCGCATTAGATCAGCATGATGGGATACGGTCCAAAGCCCGCCTAATGGAAAGGGCACGCTTTAGGGGAGACCTACGTCGAAATGATGTATGACGATATTTTTATATTATAAATTTTATTGAAAATACTACTTCACGCGGATGAAGTCGAGGGTACTAACTAGTATTATATAAATATTCCCTTTAAACTCTATTCTATTTGGATAAAGTTCTGAAGCGTTAAGAACATGTTATGCATATTCAAGTAATTTATATGTTAATATTATGCAAAATATTCAGAAGAGATGATTGAAACTAATTTCTATTTAAAGATTATGTTACAAAATATAAGATGTCTTAAAGTATATCAGTAAATGCGTTTAAATTTATACATTCCAAAAACAAATATTTCATCAGTAATTAGCTTCAGCAACAGTATTGAGGACATAATTTATATTCGCTACCACTGTATTTTCTACGTCATATCTTATTTTGTTAAATAAAAAGACGACGAATTAAAAAAATCTCAAAATGGCATTCAGAAAAGAAATCGAAAAATCACTAATAATTTCGTTGAAATATTATCATATAAAAGAAGTCACTTTTTACGTGCCCATCCGACGCTCTTATCATCTTACTTTTCAGAAAATTGAGTGATCAGCCCAAATTGTCCAAACTAACCAGAAAACAATGATAAGACTAAAATGTTTCCCCGCGGGACTCGAACCCACGAACTACCCGATACCGCCACGGAGGTGCCGTGGTGGTATCGGCCCTTGCTTCATAAACCGTGTAATCTAAATTGAAATTTTGATCTGCTTCAAAAAATTTTTCACTATGTTGGAATTAAAATGCTTATTATCGGTTACTCTTAAAACATTAATGTATGCTATGCTTGGCCAGAAGAAAAAGTATAATTACGTAGAACACAGTTTAGTCTATCTCTTGAGATGGAGATTGCGATTTAGTCGCATGAGGTCAGAATTTTTGGCGCCGTAATTCTTTTGACTTCTGAATTATCTATTAAAGTACTTTTTACAAAATTATTAAAAACAATGGTACCACACGACAGCCAATACTATTCGTATAAACAAAAGAATTATCAAGATCGGAGCAATGAGGTAGCATTTAAAATATACTCTCTGAATTGAGTCGTCATTATTTTGGAAAGTCCTTCAAAAAATATTATCATACAATAATTCTAAGATTGTAAACTTTATTTATAAATAAACTTTATTCATTAAGAACAAATGTAAAATTAGGTTTTTATCACTGATGAACAAGTCAATCAGTAGGTATGAAATAAATATTTTATCGCAAAACTAAAATTTCCAACGGCTTTAGTTTGCGTTCCTAAGATGTGCTTTCCAAAAAATATGAGTTAAGATGTTTTGTTATATTTATAGCATGCTATATATTATTTTAACTCGATTAGGTTCTACCAGCAATATAAAGAAAAAGAACAAAAAAGAAATATTTATATTTTAATTGCCTTCGTAGCCTAGTGGTATGGGCGTGTGCTTTAGAAACCAGAGGTCGTGGGTTCGAACCTTTCGAGGACTCAACAAATTTTCATTATTGTTTCTTAGTTGGTTAGGGCAATTTAGGCCGATTATCTAAAAAATTAAAATGATCCATGCGTCGGATGGGCATCTAAAAAGTCGGTCCACCCACCAACCCGCATTGAACCAGTGTGGTGGGATACGGTCCAAACCCCCCCTAATAGATAGGGGTGTATTTGAGGAGGCCTATGTCCAGCAGTGGACTATCACAGGCTGATAATGTTATATTTTATTTTAAGTAAACGTAAATAAAATATTAAATGTATATTTGCTCTTAACTGATTAGGTTATTGGGTGTAATATGCGTAAAGTTAAATTATTTCTAAGAATATTCAGCTAAATATAGCATAAAGAATACCTTTCAGTCAGTTATTGGATCTTGTGTAAATTGGCAGCTAGATTTTAATGACGTTTTGACGTCGTCGGTGACGTGAACCTTTTTTTTTGCAGTTGAAAATTTTTATAGAATTGTAATTTTTACATATAAGAATTTATACGAGGAGCAATTTGCGCTTAAATTTTGAACTACAAGATTTTTTTTGGATCTATATGAAGGCAATATATTTAAACCTACTTCCATCCTAAAATGTCGGCTCAGGATCGTCCTGACGACTAAATTAATTATTTTTTCTTGCCCATCATTGATTATTGCATAATCGACAAATTTAAAAGCTCTGATCGAATATTAAAGTCGTATTAAATCAAGAAGAACTGTTTTTGATTTAATACAACTTAATTATTGGTTTATATATATAAAAAAACCCTTAATTGAAATGCAAGAAAAGGTTATTAATACGTATTTATTGTAATGATGTCAAAGGGAATATTTGACTTTCTTAATATGATTAATGTTAGAACTACAGAAAATAGCTATATTTATGACTTCATGATTCAGCAGATTAATATTTCAAAAGTGTTATTAAATACTTCAAGGTATCCTCAATCTCAAATCTTTATAATATTACTGAGAGAGTTACATATTAAGTTGTGTGGCAAGCTAACACTTTAGTACACTTAAGTCTTATCACTAGTAGTAGTGGCTTTTAATCTGTACGTACAGCCTTAGACCAGGCTAGCAGCATAAGTCGGACGGCGCAGTTAGTGAAAGCAATCGTTAAGCTAACTTAAAATTTACTTACCAAAAACAAACATTAAACTGACATTCAGACTTATAAACGTTTCATGCAATGTATAACTTATACTATAGTGCACGTAATAAAAATTTTAACAGATTTCTAATTTATTTTTAATTAATAATGATTTCCGTTTACAATATAAGAGAGTTAGGAAATACCCTTAATAATTTCAAAAATAATGTAATAATTTTTAAAACCATACTTATTAATTATCCATTATCAGACATTTCAAATTTACGCAATTGTTTAATTTAGATATTATTACTGATTTGAAAATCATCATCATCAGCCTGTGATGGTCCACTGCTGGACATAGGCCTCCCCTATACACCCTATCCATTAGGGGTCTTGGACCTATCCCACCACGCTGGTCCAATGCAGGGTATTGGTAGACCGAGCTTTTACAAGCCTATCCGACGCATGGATCATCTTTCTTTTCAGACAATTGGTTATCAGCCAATGCCTTGACCAACTTGAAACAACAATGAAAAATTTGTCGAGTCCCCAGGATGACCTCAGATTCTAAATTATACGCCCTTCCACTAGGCTATGCAGTTCCAAATATATTTGAAAATACATTTTTTAGTTTTTTAATTTTATGTTTTGATATATAGGTTTGTTTAATTTCATGTTTTTAATACATATATTTTTTCTTACTATTTATCTTTTTATTAAAGTATCTAAAAACCTGTAAGTGATTTTTATAAGCTAAAATTTTGTTAACATAATGGACAAGACATATCTCCACTAATAGCTACATGATAATAAATCGGCTAATTTATTAATAAAACCACAAAAAGGTAGTGACTGGTGATTAGAAACTGGTGAAAGATAGTGAAAGATAGACTGGTGATTGTGATTAATGTACATTGATAAATTGGTTATGCAATGTTAATAGTTATTTTAAAGTAACATATTCGCGGACCAACTTAAAGTAAACCAAATAGTTTATATATAAGAGAATATATAATTTTCACAACAAACATCTGCTTTAAAAAAAAAACACAAAGATCTGTGCGTACCGGTATCTCTACTTAGACAATATGCTACACTAGCTGTTACCCACAATTTCATCTGCGTGGAATAGAAGAAATGTCGGTGTAATAAAACTTGCTGTAAACTGTTTAAATAAATGAGCTGCTTTATTTTTATAGCTTAAGCTTCGACGATGATAAATTTCCACATTGATTTTCGTCCCTATTTCATCTCCATACAGTTTGAGACTATACAGTTGCTCTAAAAATTTCACTTATGGTTGGTTTCGTGTATCTAAACTCAGAATTTCATCGTTTTTTAGTTTGGCAGAGACGGTTTCCACATAAACCTTCATCTCCCGTTTCAACCACTATTATCGCAAATATTATTAGTCTAGGTCCTTTCTTGGAGTCTAATTTACCAAATGTCATTGAAATCCGTTAAATGGTTTAGACGGTAAAGATGGACAGAAAGACTGACAGACAGAACGACCAACAGACAGAGTTATTTCGCATTTATGATATTATTGTGAATTAGTACGGATAATACAAATGTGGTGTTTTAATATGACTAGACCCGAAGGTTTTATGGTTATTGCTTTAACGATGACGAATTCCCCTATTAACTTACATCTCCATTTTATCCATTATGTCATACTAGCACAAATTAAAACTACAAGATTGTTAAAAAAACACTACTGGCTCGTTTCAAATAATTAGACACAATATTTTATCATTTTATATTAACATGTTTATATTCACATAATATGTTTTAATTAAATGGTTAACTGTTTAATTTAAGGAATTTTTAGGTCTTGTAAGTAATCATCTTCCTGATGTAAGATGTCGGATGTGTTTCTTTTATTTAGCGCTTTTTAATAATGGATAAACGTATAACACTGGCCAGCCTAAACCTGCACTATAGTACTAGACTTTTTGGTACTGAATATTGACACTTACAAAGTTTATATATAAAATATAGTAAGTTATTTTAAATATAAAAAAGTGTAAAGTATGCAGAAAAATCTATCACTTGCGCGGTGTTTCGGCATGCACCGTTAAAACTTTTGAGCATACAAGAATAGAATTTTATAGTATTAATCACCATTTTCCATCATTACACGGATAAAACCAAGGAACTAAGCTGGATTACACAAAAGATAATTTTTTTACAAATAGTGTATAAAAAAACCAAATTAGAACAAATAAAAGGAACTTGATAGCTTACTATTCTTTACGTGACTACTGTGGACATATGGTCCACCAAGCTATTGTTCATCCATCCGCCTAATATCATGAAATTCTATTGAAATCCCCGATGAACGGTGAGAGAAAGGGGTCTTTTCCATATCATTAAGCACCGGCTGCCCCGTTCGTCACTAAGCCAGATTCGATCATTAATTCTCCATAGTTAGTGAATGCACGGAGGCCAAGTTAATTTTAAATGAATTTGTAATAACTAAATGTGACACATCATGAAACGCTTTAGTGTCTTGAAACTGCATACATAAAACACTTATCTTTCACGAGTGAAGTAGGATACGAGTAACATTAAAAATAAGTTACATGGTTAATTAAATATTAACAAAATTAAATAATAAGGAGGTACCCGCATTTGAAGCATTAAAAACGGAACAATATATGTGTAAAAACACATATACATGCATATCCAATATTATTCATTTATACATTCCAGACTTTTGAAGTGAAAACATCTGAACGTAAGAAACATAAATATGTGAGCCTAGTATAAGGTAGGCTCCTAGGTAATTCTTTACTGTAATAGTCCATTAAGTCAGATAATGTTAGCGTAAAGCAAATCAAAAAAAAAATGGGTTACAAATCGATCTCAAGACAGGATATAAATGAAATTATAAAATGCTGCCACCAAAGCACAAGTCTCCGGTGACAGTTTCAGCGATACAAGTCACGTTTGCACCTTACACCTTCATATGGGAGCAGGTGTAGATTTTAACCCATAGATATCGTATTCTTTGAAATGGGGACATTTCAGAACTGTATATAGTCAATAACTTTTATTTTATGGAAGTTTTATTTTTATTTTTAGTTTAATATTATTGTGCAGTTATATCTGCATAACTATGACCATTGCGCTTTAGAAATACTTTTAAAAGTTGTATTGTAGTTGGTTAGTGCAATGTGGTCTGATTACGATTGCCTGTGAAGTAAAATGATCCATGTTTTGAATGGACATGTAAAATCTGTTTCCGGTTATGTTGGTTATCCGTTGCATCGGACTCTAAGAGTAAAGAAAGAGAAAGTGCACCTGCGCTTGCTCGTAAACCTGTTCATTATTATATCTCCTCTATTAACTGATCTCTAATCTAAATGCCAATGTAGTTCAAATCGTCTCGGAGCTAGGACTGTCCCCTTATAAAATGGTAGTTAATTTTTTATTGTCACTTTAAAGCAGAAATCTTTTTTCCGGGTTGCTTATTACTGATTCATCTTAATCATGACCTAAAACATGATCCTAAAACTATTTCATTTTAGTATTGTAAGTTTTATTTTCTATGTCTTATAAGTAATATAAAGAGGAAAGATTTATATTTTAAAGAAGGAGGGACTCAATTCGGAGCCTATGTTTTTTTTAATATATGTTATATCATGCACTGGGGAGCATCCCAGTGCATGATATAACATGCCCCCGCCTCCTCAATGCAATAAGATTGGTCTTGTTTGAACCCACGGAATCAATACGGACATAAACGCAGCACTATACATATCTTTGAACACCTCGACGTATCGATAATCGACCTGAGATCGTTGAAGAGCTTCCAGAGCAGCCCAGGTTTCTACAAAGTTAAAATATTTCTCATAGTCCACAAAGGCGAGGCTGTGCTGATTGTACTTATAGGTCTTTTGTACAACTTGCTCTATTGTGAAAATACGGTATTTGGTGCTAAATTTTCTTGTAACCCAGCCTGCTCCGGTGGCTGGAATCCATCAAGCTTGTAGGTGAGGTGATTTATCGTGACTGTCGAGAACGGCTTGTATATGTGGCTTAAAAGTGAGATTAGTCGGTAATTCTAAAGCAGGGTTATAATAGCCCTTTTCAAAGAACAGAATAATCGCACTTTCAAGCCACGCCATGGAAGAAAAAACTGATTTGCATAGCGTTTGTAATTCACTTAAGACTTAACTTTGCCCCGTGCTTTAAGCAGTTAGGTCGTGAATCCATCCTTTCCAGGAGCTCGACCCCCCTTGAGCCATAATAACCTTATCAAAGCTGACGTTAGGAAGCTCACCAGAATTATTCCGAGTCAGACAAGCTCGTGGATCGTTAACCCGGTAATCAGGTTGAAGAGCCTGTGACGCGTACAATTTGCAGTAGAAATCCTTAATATAAGATTAGATCACAAACTTAAAATAAACAAACTAGCCAGAACTGCTCCTGAACTTCGACTGATGGCTTATCTCGAGCTTCTGCTTAAAAATCTTAGATTCTCTATTCTGATCAATCGCTTCAGTTATACGTTCCCTATTTGAGCAGCGTAGTTCTCTGCGTATCAAATCACGGATCCGCATCAAAAGAAGTTTCGCACTTTGTCTAAGTGGTGTCTCCATGCTCCGGCGTTTCTCCATAAAACCAAGCGTCTCATCGGAGAGTTTGGATTTCCTGTCGGTACGCTTACTCCTGCAAAATCCTTTGCCTACGTCACGTATGCAGTTCACTACGACATCGAGTGCCTTGTTAACTTCCATTGTGGTTTAGTTTTATGTGTTAAGGGCATCAAATTTGTTTTATTAATCCAGTTGGAATTTTACAAAGCCCATCACCGTTTGTCGGAAGTTAGATCGGAGAGTAGATTTCATCAGGCGGGCTTGCTATCGTTGGAAATCCATATCCACGGTGCCTCTCAGTCATAATAAAATTTATATAATATTGGCTATAATGACTTTGCCATGTCCACTTCCTGTTACTTTAAAAATATTTAAATTCAAAAAAAATATTATTTGTAATAAAATATTTTTAGCAACAAATCAATTAATTGAACATTTTCCACTGTTTGTAAACACCAAAACTACCCGCTCATTTAAATATGAATTTTTCTAAAAAATTTCGTACCTTGCCCTAAAATCACGTAACACCACTGAAACAAACCTATGTTGTTTCTATTTGTATTAAAAGGACCCGGAAAATAAATCTCTCTGTCTTGAGTCATGGAATTGAAAACATGTTCGGGGAATAGTCTTCGCAAACAATCATTTCGCAATCGCTTTCTAAGAAAAAGAAAATTAAACGTAAATCATAACTACACAAACAATGCTTTTTACAGTTTTTTTCACCTTTACTTATATCATTATTAAGAAAATTATTTATCTGAAAACATTTGAGAGATCTGAGAAATATTACTAAAATCAACATTTGTGACTTTTAGTGTTATGGTCACTGTAGGCAATTTGTAATGACAGGAAACACAAATTTGTATTACTTTGCTGTAGTAGTGGGGCATAGAATCTGCAGTTTGGTCAAGCCACAGGAAAACTAAGAGGATCCTTTACCACCGATGGGCTGGAGAATCCTGCTTTTGAAGAGCTTCGGCTTCGAGCTTCTTTCCTGACGACATTATAGTTTTTACATTCTGGGGTTACGGGAGCGCTTTTACACTCTTCTACGCCCCCACCAGCGCTGCCAGGTGCATAGGTAGCCCCGTCTCTGGCCTACAACCTAATCCACCTCAGGATACACGCGCCCTTCGTCTCGGAGCTCTTTTTGTGCTGCCATTACAACCCTCTGTAGCCATGGTGTACTCACGGCGAAATAAGAGTATCGGTAAGTACGCGTACGTATCCCTTAGGCAATATAGAATTGCTTAAGGGATACGTACGTCTTGTGTCTTTCACGGCTCGGCAGAATTTCGTTACAGATTCAGTGAGAAGTGACTATAGGAGGAGGTGTTATTCGATAAAATTCTTAAGTGCTCAGTAGAGCCTAAATCGAATAAATCATTTTTGACTCTTAAAAAGAAGATGATATCCTTTTACTGCTAAAAAAGAGCTATCGGTGGAGCCTTTCACAGTGACTGCCTCTAGGAACTGGGAGATGTTTACGCTCTACGACATAAAACTCCTGACCTTCATGGCCTCAGAATAACGGATTCGGTGGAGTATCCCATGCATACTGGTCGAAACAAATGGTGCGTAAGTACTGGTGAGCCTAAAATTGGAATAGGCTCGATACGGAGCTGACAAGAATCATAAAATAAATAATAAGGACATGCTCAATTTTATTAAAGTCATAAAGAGGCTGCGGTTATTTTTTTTTAATACACGCTAATATAGCGATCCTTATTACCCGCAACGTATGTTTGTATACTTAAATGGTTTACGCAACTTTGAGATATATTGTTCATTTTAACAAAAAATTGTCAAAAGCTCTTTAATTTTCACAAAATTTTAGAGTCCACTTATAAATATCTAAGTAACTGTGTTATTTTTTTGAAAGATTAGTTCTTAGAAATACTTTTATTTAAGTAAAGTTAAGTATAAAATTGTTGATATCATCCTTATAAAAGGTTATTAAAGCATTCATGTATTTAGCTAATTGAAATATAAACTTAACTAACAATATATAACTGTGAAAAATATATTAATACTTAAATTTGCCAAAAATAAATATTATCCTTCAGTCACTTAGTGTTATATAACAAGTCCAAGACATAATATCCCGAAGTTAAAGCGGCGTCTATTGTATTTTTTTATTATATAAGACTAAATGACTAAAAGATAATATTTATTTTAAACAAGAAATTCTTAGAAGTACTTAAGTTTCTATGAAGGTACAGCATTTTAAATATGATTATTATAAAAGTTATCAGAGTCTACTGGCATATACATAATTGTAAAAATATTATTTATATGACCAAGAGATTCGTAGATGTATTTCTGTTTCTATTAAGTTTCTATGCATCTACCTAGATGCAACTAGTTTTCATTATTGCTTCCTAAATCGCTGGGTAATTCTCACCCGATCATGAGATCTCTTACCGATCGTATCAGTTTCACCATGTGTTAAAGAGAGTTCTGCTATAACTCTCTTTGACACATGGAAAACTGAAATCTAATATAGCCGCCGCAGTTGAAATATATTTGGAAAAGAATAATATTATTGTGTATAACTAATGTTATAAAAAATATACCGCCTCCACGGTCCAGCAGAATACACAACCTTCGTAGTCTAGCGGTATTGGCCTTAGCTTTACTAACCGGAGTAGAATAACACAGGCTGATGATAATGATGATGAAGATAATGAAAAAGATCTGCCACGGCCCGGTTCTTAATTTATACTGGTAAAATGATATGTAGTAAGATTAATAATTAATTTAGCTGCACTAACTTTGGTTTTTAGATTGTTAAATGTTGTTTCTTCGTCGGCTAGGGCGATTTGGGCTGATCACCAAATTGTCTGAAAGGTAAGATGATCCATGCATTGGGTTGGCAAGTAAAAAATCGGTCCTACGCCTTGCTCTCTCCGGTCGCATCGGTTATCCGTCCCATCGGACTTTAAGAGTATAATATATAGTCGTAAAGAACATTATTATTAATATTACGTAGATTAAAAAAAAATATTTTACCTTCACTCATATTTGTATAAATAAATATGGAGTAGAACGTAAAAAAAATACTTTCAATTCACCCGAAGTTGTTCTGTTGTATTTTTTTTACTAAAGTATTTTTAGTCCTGAACAAGACGTTGAATATTACGTATAGATAAGAAATAAAAACTGATAAATGATCAGCAAAGACATGTTAAATTTCCGCTTCACACTTTATGGCTCTATAAAATATTTAACGTATTTTATCGAAAGGAAATAACAAGCCATCGAAATAAATAATAATTTTAAAAAAGAGCGGCTTAAACTGCATATAATTTTACGGTATTAATAATAAGACTACATTTAATGCGTCAACTTTTTAACACTGAAGATTTTATTTCTTATCCTTTATTTATTTTAACATACTTTTTAGTGAATAAAAATGTATAAAAAAATAGCTTGATTAAGTCATTCCTCTAGTGTCCTGTAAACTCTTGATCTGCTGTTGTTAAAACAATACACGAACTTGGAATCGTCGGAGAACGTGGCCCTTGACCGTCGTGCAAATTGACTTATTACTGACTATTTGGTTGACTCGAAACGCGATACTTTCAACTTTTGGCATCATTTTACAATCGAGGAGATTTAACTGTTGTGTGAGCTTGGCGCTTCCCGTTAGGAAGCGATTTCGGAGCATTGAGTTAACCAAATATCAGTCTTTTCGTGCTGTGGTACAGCGGGGTCTGCCATTCACTGGCCTGTGATGTTCGGATTCAGTATCATATTTAGTGATAGTCAACTGGAGTAACGTACTCGAGTTAACTCGAGTAAAGCTAAACAGGAGCCGACTCGAGTCAAATTGCCTCAACCGAGTTGAAAAACCAAATTTTTACTAATCAGTAGCTAATTGACAAAATTATTTTCGTAACATTTTAAATTGTTTTTGAACTGAACTATAGACATATAGAGTACCTTAGAATACCTAACTAATATATATATTATAACTAAAATATCTTTTTGATTTTTTTGTGACAAAAACTATGAAGTTTTCTTGGTAATTAAGATGAAAAAGAAATTACGTATCAGGCTATTTTACTTTACCTTAGTTATAATCTCCGCTCCTACACTCGAATACATATAATACTCAAAAATATTTGTGTACTTATGTATTTACACCATTTAGAAATAATATTTCTTTATTATAATGATTCATCTATCTCTAAATTTTTTCTTTCGTTTTATTTTAGGTTGATCGAAATACATATCGTGAACACAATTATCAGTCACACTATAACGTCAGGGTGTCAGTTTAACGTAACGGTACGGTTAGAAACGTTGCGCTTGCATCGTTAGAAAATACTGTCATCTTTTTTGTTTTTAATTTTATAACTTCAAAAATAATGAATTAAATATCAATTGCCTAATCTCATTTTTTTTATCAAATGCAGTGAAGCTTTGCGAATATATTGTAAAAATTCACTCAAAATATTTTACGGCCTCCGCGGCCTAGTGGTATGGGCGTATGCTTTAGCAACCAGAGGTCGTGGGTTCCAACTCAGCGGGACTCAACAAATTTTCAGGTTGTTTTCTAGTTGGTAAGGGCAATTTGGGCTGATCATCCAATTGTCTTAAAAGTAAAATGATCCTTTCGTCGGATGGGCATGTAAAAAGTCGGCCCACTCATCAACCTGCATTTGACCAGCGTGGTGAGATACGGTCTAAAACCCCCAACTGGATAGGGTATGTTAGGGGAGGCCTATGTCCAGCAGTTGACTATCACAGGCTGACGATGATGATGTTGATGAAGACTTACACTATATTCGCTAAATTGAGCTCTGCATGTTAATTTCAATTTTAATCATTTTTTTTACATTGAAATGGTTATTTTGTGTTATTCTTAAAACATATATCATGCGCAAGCGAACTTTATAGCAGGCCAATTATTTATTTATTTATGCTGTATATTTTTTATTTCTCAAATATTTATTAAACTTCTAGCCACAAAATTATGTTTAAAGATGGGACTAAACGATAACTTATGCCTACGTTTAAAAAAAGAAATAAAAAATCGGACAACTAGCGGATGAGCACCAGGTAATATATATCATAAAAAACATACGCTTCAAATTGAGTACCTCCTTCTATTGAGACGGAACAACATGACAGCAAATACTTATTACATGTAGACGTGGGTCGTTACGTCGCGTTTAACAAACGAAACGTAACCGGTTACGTGGACGGCGTCGCTTGTTTTAAAACTAGTTATTTTTATAACTAGCTACTTTCATCCACCTACTGTGCATACATAAGTTTCACAACTATACGGTTACATACGAAACGAAAGAAACGGTTTCGTGTTTGATGCTCTATATTTAAATCAATTTATTTACTTTTCTGCATTTTACTCCGGTTTATAATTATAAAATGTTTTATTGATTGATTATTGAGTTCACTGTTTATTTTCAGTTTTGTTGTGTTTACACTTTTGAACGATTTTATTATAACTATCTTTCACTCTTATATACACCGTTCAGTTTTGAATAAAAAGTAAAATAAAACAAAATGAAAATCTTTGTTTTGGTTTATTTTACTTTTGATTTAAATAACTGCTGGTTTTCCGGAATCGCAAGGCATTATTTGCCAACAGGGTTCCCTCGAATGTGGTATCTATGTGTACAGTCATACCTATGAAAACTAAATGCATCACTCACAGCGAGTGATCGCGCTTTACGCTCACTCAACTGACGAACGAAGACGACGACGGCCGAGTTCGCCCGAATAACGTGTTTACAAAAATAACTACTTTTAATTTGACACAAACGGTTATTGCGTTTCATATCGCGTAACCAGTTAATGAACTGATGATGGGTAACGCTCGCCCAATCACAAGGCAACAGGAAACACCCCGAGCAACTAAGCCTCGGTCTCCCTTCCAGAACTTCCTGACTTAGTGTAGTGTTTGTAAAAATAATTTAAAAAAAAACACCGACTCTAATTACAACATCTTAAAAAATTTAATAGCACATTTGGTATGATGAATACCCCAAAGAATTTAAGTTAATAATGCGGTTACAAATTTGGGTGGCGTTACGTTGTCCTTGTATTGGGCAAATTTTTTTTTTATTAAAATTCACCTGTTTAAATTCTGATAAGGTTTTGATTAAATTATAATAAAGTAATTTTAAACAAAATTTTAAAAACCAAATTTGTTAAGGAGGATTATTCTTTAATATTATATCTATATGGTTGTAAATTATATTACGATGTTTTTGGAAAATGGCAAAAGTTAGGCCCAAGAATAATTATAATTTAAAAAGAATAAAATTATTTGCATTACAATTGCAGTTAATTTTATAGGGTAAATATTAAAGTATTTAATATTATAAAAACCTAGAAATATTAAAAGAGGCAATATATTAACTTCTTAAAGCCAAATTATTTTTCGAAAGAGAATTTCGGGACCCTAAACAAAATAAAATCGAATAGACATTTTCTAACATTGGGATAAAGTATGTAAGGATAAAAGAAAAAGTTTATATATTACTATGATAATAATGATGTCTTATCCGGTGGTAAGTCTCCCTTTTAAAAGGGATCTGGGGTACCCCACGGTTATTTCTCCCAAAGAGTGTGTGAAACACTCTGTTTCCGGTTTGAAGGGCACTGTGCCAGCTAATTACTGGGTCGAGGACTTCATCCTTTGTCCCACGGTGGCGCCGTTGGGATACCTGTTGGCCATTTTAGGCGTCGGTGACCACTTTCTAGGTGGCCCCGACTTTCTGTTTGCGACAAAAAAAAATTAATAATAATCGGGCAATTAAAATTAAAGTATCTTTTTAACAATCTTTTTGTCCTTATACAAACAATTAATTAATATAAAATGGATGGTTCTGGATATAATTATGTCACCGAACTTTTTCAAATTTTTTAAAGGGTAATAAAAAAGTTTTACATTTCCTTTTAAGACCATGTATTACCATTTCTTGCCTAATTGCCAAAATTTTAAAATTTCCAGTCTTTAAAAGTCTGTTCTAACGACAACTCTAATTGTCTATAAGATAAATATTCATTTAAAATGTAAAACATATTAAAGTAGCACATGTGTCTAGAAGTGATACAAAGGTTATTACGGCAAAATTAGATTTCCAATCCTAATACTCCCCTTACCTAGACTTTCAGTTGAGGTGATAACGAAACGGAAACAGGTAAAACATTGCTTATCCTGGGAAATTCAACTTTTCGTCTCGTTTCAGTTAATTACGATGGTTTAAACAGAAAAGTAATATTTTCAAACTATTGCTTTGTGGCATACATTTTTATAAATATCAATAACACTTACCTAGACTTTCAGTTGATGGTGATAAGCAGAACCCACAGGCAATACAGGGTAAAACATCTGCCTATCCTGGGAAATTCAACTTTTCGTCTCGTTTTACTTATTAATTACGACGTTCAAACAGAACAATAGTATTTTCAAACTATTGCTTTGTGGATAAATTTTTAAATATAAGGTAAAAAGAGACTTCCCCTTTAACCTAATTTATTATCAAAAAAAACCTTGAGTATTCGAACCTAGAATGAACGACCTTTATTCCTTGAAATTTTAGGAATAAGTGTTTTCACTCTTAAAATAATTATATTTTTATTTTTTCTTACAAAATATTTTAATTATCATATTCCTATTAATCTAAATATAAGCAAACTTTAAATAAAGATAATACAAAGCTATATTTTTTATTTAAATGTTTGGGGGTAAAATGAAATGGTTTTTTGATAATATTCAACTGCTCAACAAGTGAAATTAGCTGCCCCCCATAGCCTAGTGGTATAGGGTTTTTGCTTTAAAAAACAGGTTTGTCGAATCCCGGGATACCCAATTTTTCTTGTAGTTACCTGTCTGAAAAGTAAGATGATCCATGTTGGATGGGCATATAAAAAGGCGGGCCACCACCAACCCGATTGGACTAGTTTTGGGAAGGTCAAAACCCCCAATGGCTGGGTTATTAGGGGGGCCTATTTCAGATGGTTTATCGGCGATGATGAGTAAAATTGTTTGGGTCACCGATATTGCACCTGATTACATTATAATTCCCGTAATTAAATTTCCTTCAAAAGTTTAATATTCTTTCCTTTATTTGAAACTTTTTCTTTAATGGATTCACTAATTTATTTATTTACCGTTTGCCCATAAATTTATTGAATGGATCTAAAAGGAACAACTTTATGGGGATTAATAAATTTTAAAATTGATAAATTAACAAAAATTCTTAAAATAAATTGTTTTAACAACTATGCCATAATATAACAATAATAATAGAAATAATATAAACCTAAATTTTCCCTACCTAGTTAAATTTTTTCAAAACAGTACCTTTCAAAACTATAAATATGGGCATTTTGGATACCTTCAAAAAGCTTTCGGTTGGAAGTTGTTAAAAGCTGGGAATAATTAATAAAGTTTTTCCTTCTCCTCAAGTTTTTGTTTTGTAAAGGTTGCCGTTTTTTCAAAATTTTGAATTTAATGGAACACAAATAAAAGGTTATTGATATTTGATAGATTCCATTATTAAAATTGATTTAACTATTTGTGAAAACAATAAAGTTATTAATTTTATATCTTATGATTAATTCTTTAATTCATAAGAAAAGGAAAAAAATATCCAAAAGAAAAGCGAAATCAGGGTTTGTGGGTTTGATCGCGGGGATACAACTTCATGTTGTTTTCAGGTTTTAGGACACGGGCCAACACCCAATTGTCTGAAAAGTTAGTATTCATGCGTCCGAGGGTGAGAAAAGTTTATCCCCCCAATCAACATTGGACCAGCGCGATGGGATGGTCCTAAATCCCCTGATGCTGAATGCGTACGCTGATGGTGTGTTTTAACCTCGGAACCAACAACTCTCTTTAGTCAGAAAAGTCCAAATATATTGCTTAGTCCAATTTTAATAAGAATGTTTGAATATTAATTGGATTTTAAAATCAACAAATCACACATTTAGTTTATAAGAATTATGCAAACGTATTGAAGGGCTCCCAGCTTAAACCATCGTTAAATAATTCATTCGGGTCGAATTTATTTGGACGTTTTTGATAAAAAAAGATGACTGTTTAAAGAAAGTTTGGTTCAAGTCCTCAATTATTGTTTGAGTTTTAATATCGATTTGTTTTTTTTATACTTTTTTAAAAGATAGAGTTAAATTTTTCAATATAACTTTA